>JAODUO010000312.1:237500-340000 GCA_025642075.2 Ridgeia piscesae | reverse complement strand
AGAGAGAGAGAGAGAGAGAGAAGAGACAGAGAGACAGAGAGACAGAGAGACAGAGAGACGAGAGACAGAGAAGAGACGAGACAGAGACAGAGACAGAGACAGAGACAGAGACAGAGACAGAGACAGAGACAGAGACAGAGACAGAGACAGAGACAGAGACAGAGACAGAGAGGGTTTATCTGTTGGGTTTTGATCACATTTGCGCTAAGCAGTTGGGGTTTTGTCCGTTGGGGTTTTGCCATTTACCAAACATCTAGGGCAAATGGAATTGTCCTCGTTTCGACATAGCGGCCGAACCAGTACCAGAAACCCACCACCACCACCACCACCACCACCGTTGTAATTACTGTTGTAAAACTAAAAGGTAACTGTAATATAATATTCAAACAATAAAGACAACTGCAATAAAATACCTAGTGACAAATAAATTAATGAATTGCACTTAATTATTTTTAATTAATAACAGTACTTCACCCCAGCTGTTTGTAAATACAGTTTACTATAGCAGCTTAATTTCAAGTCAATGTGTCTCCTAAAATGACCATCAACAAATACAGCTGAAACAAATGAAACATACAAATAATATGTTATTATTATATTTAAAAAAACACCCATCATTTATAATAGTGTCACTGCCAACACAGCTGAACCCTCACAGTTATTACTTTTTTATTATTAATTGTATCGTAAAGATAAATTAATTGTGATTTAGCATCAAAACTGTATAGATGATTACAATAAAATAACACTAATTAATAATAGAAAAATATTAATAAAAATTACAATTGTATTTACCAGTTCACACCAAAATTTTGTTTAAATATAAAACTTAAATTACCACGTTATCAAGTACACATAACAAGCCCCATAATGTTTTTGCAACTGTTTTCAAGAACAGGTCAGTTTCTTCCTCTACCTCTGGCTCTGCCAGTGGTGAACCTGTTTGGCCAGTGCCAGTGTCACAGTGACAGTAGATGCAGTAAGCGAATCGTCATCGTTAATCAGTCACGTCGTATATGTCACTTCTTGACGCTGTGGCCGCAGTTACATAGTAGATTTGGCAACCGATGGCGATTCGCTTCGACTGTAACTTGATGTCCACTGCTTGTTCATTGTCGAATATTTCGAAAGAACACGTTCTCGAGTCAATGGCAATGCGACGTTGTCCACGACATCAACGACATCGACATACCGTACGATGAAAGTTGATCATCACGTGTTGATAGCTTCTTGATTGGTGACATGTTTCGTCAAATTCGATGTGTTTCCCCCGCTATCTTTGAGACGTTTCTAGCATAGCAGACACTGTTTGTTGGAAAAGTGCCAAATTAGCAATGAACGTTGCGACTTGTCGTTCGTCTTGGTTGTGGGCGTCGTGTACGGCAAATGGTGGCGCCACCAAGCAACAAAACAGCACCACCAAACGGAACCCGGATAAACAAAGCCTCCGCATCGCGCTCGAATAATTATTTATATTAACAATATTATAATTAAACTAGTTTCATAAATACTAGTGCGTGCAAAAAACACTCTATAAAAATGCTACAGGATGTGTGTTTTGTGCGCGTTACCGTAAGTAAAGTAGGGAGAAAGATGGCATGGTAGTGCCACCAAGCGACAGCGTCACGTACGAACCTTGGTTTGGATAACGAGGTTAAGCGAAGTCTGACCGCAACAGAAAACAGTTATTATACAGACTAACTATACAATAAAGTTTTAGAAAACAATTCCACATTTTATGTTATATTATTTTTAACCAACCACGCCTAAGTCAATTTAGGCTGCGAAGCGCTGTAGTGATAGCTCCCAATCAACAACGATGTTGCGTCTTCGCATCGACGTCGTCGAATGGACTCGATGTCAAGTATCGAAGGTATCGAAGGTATCGAAGGTATCGAAGGTATCGAAGGTATCGAAGGTATCGAAGGTATCGAAGGTATCGAAGGTATCAGTGAATTCGAGAAGGTATCGAAGGTATCGAAGGATATCGAAGATGGATATCGAAGGTATCGAAGTATCGAAGGTATCGAAGGTATCGAAGATGTCGTTCAAGGTTCGAAGGTATCAAAGTGTCGAGTCAGGTGTCGAAGGTGTCGAGGAAAGGTATCAAGTATCGAAGTATCGAAGGTGTCGAAGGTATCGAAATGTCGAAGGTATCGAAGATATCAAGGTATCGAAGGTGTCGAAGATATCGAAGGTATCGAAGAGTATCGAAGGTATCGAAGAGTATCGAAGGTATCGAGAGAAGGTATCGAAGGTATCGAAGGTATCGAAGGATCGAGTGTCGAAGGTATCGAGGTATCGAAGGTATCGAAGGTGTCGAAGGGATGATCGGAAAGGTATCGAAGGTGTCGAAGGTATCGAAGTATCGAAGGTGTCGAAGTTAGTATCGAAGGTTCGAAAGAATATCGAAGGTATCGAAGGAGTATCAGTTCGAAGGTATCGAAGGTTCGAAGGTTCGAAGGTATCGAGCGAAGTAGTGTCGAAGTATCGAAGTGTCGAAGGTGTCGAAGGTATCGAAGATAGTATCGAAGGTATCGAAGGTATCGAGAGGTATCGAAGGTATCAGAAGGTATCGAAGGTATCGAAGGTATCGAAGTGATCGAGAGGTATCGAAGGTATCGAAGGTATCGAAGGTATCGAAGGTGTCGAAGGTATCGAAGGTGTCAGTGTGAAGTATCGAAGGTAATGGAAGGTATCGAGAAGGTATCGAGAAGGTATCGAGAGAAGGTATCGAAGTATCGAAGGTATCGAAGGTGTCGAAGGTATCGAAGGTATCGAAGGTATCGAAGGTATCGAAGTGTATGAAGGTATCGAAGGTATCGAAGGTATCGAAGGTGAATATCGAAGGTATCGAAGGTATCGGAAAGTATCGAACGATATGTAGAAGGTATCGAAGGTATCGAAGGTATCGAAGGTATCAGAAGGTATCGAGGTATCGGAAGGCAGGTATGACAGTTCGAGTTCGAAGGTTCAGCAGGCTATCGAGTAAGTTCGACAGTCGATATGCAAGGTATCCGAAGGTATCACCATACCAAATATCCAGGTATCGAAGTTCGAAGGTATCGCAGGTATCGAACATGCGATTTGAACCAAAAATATCGAATATCACATACCACTATATCAGTATCACTTTGCAATATCCGATACTTCATATATCGATATCAACCACCATCAGAAACATCACCTCAACCACCTACCACCGATCCATGACACCACATACACCACATACACATATATATATATATACATAATAATAATATTTAAGTCTGTGGTTATATATATATATATATAATATTATATATATATATATATATATACATACATACAACACACACCACACACACACACACACACACACACACACACACACACACACACACACACACACACACACACACACACACACACACACACACACACACACACACACACACACACACACACACACACACACACACACACACACACACACACACACACACACACACACACACACACACACACACACACACACACACACACACACACACACACACACACACACACACACACACACACACACACACACACACACACACACACACACACACACACACACACACACACACACACACACACACACACACACACACACACACACACACACACACACACACACACACACACACACACACACACACACACACACACACACACACACACACACACACACCAGTTGTCTCACTGTTTCCCCTATGTAGTGTTGGTCGCAGTCCGGGCATATGATGTCATATACCACCCCACACGTTTGCCTATTTGTCTGTTTGTGTCTTTCAGGTGCACGATCAAGGACCTTAGGGTGTTGATAGGTTTGTACACTGATAGGCCTATGTCATAGGATTAGGAACTATTTGCCAACGGTTGAGACAGCTTACTAATGTAGGACAGGCCTATGCCATGTTGTCTTCTGTTGGTTTCTCTGGTGTTGACGTCCTCTTGGTTTCTCTTTGGTTGCTTGGTGGTGAAAACCCAAGGTTTGTGGCCGTTCATTGTCAGGACCTTTTTGACGTGTTCAACCTCTTTGGTCTTATCCTTCTTCTCTGATATCAAATTGTCTTCTCTTTGCAAGAGTGTCCCCACCACAGATCGTTTGTGTTCTAATGAGTGGTTTGATTCCCAGTTCAATTACTGTGTGTATATGTATGTATGTGTATGTGTGCGTGCGTGCGTGCGTGCGTGCGTGCGTATGTGTGTGTCTGTGTCTATACAGTTGTATTTTGCCCGCATGCGATTACGTATTCGATACGGGCTTATGTGCGTGTATTCTGATATATGAATTTTCAATTTACCGCACTAGCGACCGAGTTGAATTATGTAAACGATTTGGCGATTGGTTTGTTTGTCGCGACAAGGCACAAAGCACCCATTTAACTCGTTCGTTACAACGCTTGTTAATTCGCAATTATTCACAGTTCTCTTGTTCCCATCCTTATCCTGCTCCTTTTCCTTCTGCTTCTTCACCTTATACTCATCCTGCTCCTCCTTCTCCTATTCCTCCTATTCAGGACGAGTGGAGCCTCTGTTCTGTTCTGTAGTGGTTAGCAATAAGCGCCTGGCGTACCGGCGCCCAGTGGCCAATATTCAGACCGGGCAGGTATTGCGTACTCGGTATATTCAAACTTTGCTCTCAGCATTGGGGAATATTTAACGCTCGTGATTCGGAGATCACATTAAATGGCGTCCGTCTCATTTGGGACGTAAAAAAACCAGTGAGGACGACAAGTATCCATGGTAACGACCACTCTCAGTGCTGGTATACACACGTTGTCATGGTGATCATGTTCTGCAAAAAGCTCATTGCTTAAATGAGACCTCACATAACCTAAAGCCAATGCTTGCCACATTATCTCCAGACTAATTAAGTGTGCAGAAAACAACAGCGTAAATACTGAGTCTGCATCTTTTTCTTGGACATCCATATGCCGATTTATCGCTTCGCCATTCTCAGATTACGTTTGTTCTTTCGACATTCAAAACCACGTTCCCTTCGGCTGCGACAACACATCTATAAACATGTGGGGAACCACTCGTGTATGTCTTCGTTAAGACTTGTTTGAGACCGTGTCACACTTTCAGTGTCCGTGTTCACACCGGCCTACCAGTGTTCACACTCGCAGTGTTCATGTTCACACCTGCCTACCAGTGTTCACACTCGCAGTGTCCGTGTTCACACCGGCCTACCAGTGTTCACACCGAACTTTCGCAAGTGTCCGTATTCACACCGGCCAAATTTAACTCGCAGTGCCCGATCCACCGGCTACCAGTGAACCCTTTTCACCATAACCACCACAACCCACCTTTACACCGCCCCATTAACCCACCCCCCCCACCTTTTAACCCCCAAACCAACCACCATACTTAACCACCACTACCAGAAACCCATCACCATAACCACCACAACCACCAACACCACCATAACCACCACCACCATAACCCCCACAACCACCACCACCTTAACCACCACAACCACTAACACCACCACAACCACCATAACCACCACAACCACCACAACCACCACAACCACCACAACCACCACAACCACCACAACCACCACCCACCATAACCACCATAACCACCACAACCACCACACCAAACCACCAACCACCCCCACATACCCCCATAACCACCACAACCACACACACAACACACCCCACACACACACACACACACACACACACACACACACACACACACACACACACACACACACACACACACACACACACACACACACACACACACACACACACACACACACACACACACACACACACACACACACACACACACACACACACACACACACACACACACACACACACACACACACACACACACACACACACACACACACACACACACACACACACACACACACACACACACACACAACACACACGGTAAATAGGACATATCAAGTAGCTCGAATCATTACAAAAGTCACTCAAATGTTTTCAGAATGTGTTCGTCCTTTAGTCCCGACACTAAATCTAACGATCTGGCCATGGAACTTTCCCTGAACACACAAACCGAGAACTGTGATTCAACGCGGTTTTGTGTTCCGAATCCAACAGCGGACAAAATATTTAAATGGGATCTACCTTCCCTAATTAATTTAAATGCCAGATCTTTGAACAGTGAAAAGGTGGACGAATTGCATGTAACTGTAGCAACACACGATGTTTCAATTGTATGTGTTAGTGAGACATGGTTTAAAGACTATATGGATTCAAGTAGCCTTACTATGCAAGGGTTTTGCTTGGAGAGAAAAGATAGGGGTCATGGACGAGCCGGTGGTGTAGCCTGCTACATTAGAAATGATTTAATGTATAAGAGATTGAATGATATGGAGGTTCATGATTTAGAAGTAATGTGGATTAAGGTTATGCCAAAGAAACGCCTCGAAAATTCTCATGTTTATATTATACTCCAAAGACGGAGTATTTGAAAATACGTGATCATTTAATCACCAATATTGACACTGTAATGCGAAAACACCCAGAATGTGGTGTGATCATAACTGGCGATTTCAACCAGTTGCCGGGATAACTTTATGAAAACCCACTATAGATTTGTCCAAGTAGTTAATGATTAACACGTGGACAGGCGATATTAGACAAAATATGAACGAATATGGAGGAGGTGTACTATTACTATTTCCGAACTGGGGTCATCGGACCATAACATGGTTTTGCTTAAACCTAAAGCGAAAAACTCAGTTGATACTGGATGCGTGACACGGTTAACCGTAAGGTGTATGGGGAAAAAGCCACATTCAATATGGCTTGATCAGCCATCAAATGGGAACCCCTATTTAGGCTTGATTCATGTGCAGATCAGTATTCATGTTATCAAACGGTTATTTGCAACCTGATGGAAATATGCTTTCCTACTAAAATTGTTACGAGGCATACCGCTGATAAGCCATGGGTCACAGACTGGTTCAGAGACTTAGTTCGTAAAAGACAGCGAGCTCACATGAGTGGTGATTTGAATCAAGCAAAAATATTGCGTAATAAGGTCAACCGAGCCGCTTCGAAACATAAGTATAATTTTTACCAAACACAAATTGCAGCAATGCATGAATCGGGATCCCACGATTGGTGGAAGCATATAAAAACAATAATGGGACTTAAATCACGGCCTACGACCATTTGCATGTACCGTGCGACAATAAACAAGAAATAATTATATATTTCATAACGTCCCCTACCTGTGATTTAACAAGTAAATCTAACGTTGCGTAATTCTAACGCGCAGAGCATATTGAATAGTAAACTTTCGACTTGTATTTATTGTGGTGCTTGTCAGTGTAATTTACATTATAGGCAAGTTCTTTGAAATGCATAATCTACACCCCAATAGGTTGAGGAGGTTCGGTGTATATCAGATACAATTCACACAGCGGCAGAGTAAGTAAAATTTAGAATATACTTGCCTATAGTCGACACTTCCTCGTTTGTTTTCAATAACCAATTAAGGACGTTCTCTAACCCCAAAAGCTGGTCGAAATGTTATACTCGGCTATAGGTTTTCGTGGAATAAGACCATACCACAGCTAGGTGCAGTCAACCGTGAAACAACACTGCCAGATAACGCTAGGCTTATTTATTCAGCTGCCTCGAACGAAAGACGATTAAAAAAACTAAATGATTCTTAGCTAGGCCTATCCCACAACTCCTTACTCCTAAATATCCACTAACACATCCACTACACATGGAATCAGTCGGAAATTCGCGTCAGTCTTGTTATTTGGAATTGCGATATCTTTATTGCGTAATATAATTATGGAATAACATTTACTGAATTGCGTCGGGTGCGCAGTGGTGCGTAACTGTCAGGAGAAGAATAGTTGAGAGATTGTCAGAAACAAATTGAGTTGAGAGATTGTCAGAAACAAATTGAGTTGAGAGATTGTCAGAAACAAATTGAGTTGAGAGATTGTCAGAAACAAATTGAGTTGAGAGATTGTCAGAAACAAATTGAGTTGAGAGATTGTCAGAAACAAATTGAGTTGAGAGATTGTCAGAAACAAATGGAGTTGAGAGATTGTCAGAAAAAAAGGAGTTGAGAGATTGTCAGAATCAAATGGAGTTGAGAGATTGTCAGAAAAAAATGGAGTTGAGAGATTGTCAGAATCAAATGGAGTTGAGAGATTGTCAGAATCAAATGGAGTTGAGAGATTGTCAGAAACAAATGGACTTGAGAGATTGTCAGAAACAAATGAAGATGAGAGATTGTCAGAATCAAAGGAAGTTGAGAGATTGTCAGAAACAAATGAAGTTTAGAGATTGTCAGAAACAAATGAAGTTGAGAGATTGACAGAAACAAATGAAGTTGATAGATTGTCAGAATCAAATGAAGTTGAGAGATTGACAGAAACAAATGAAGTTGATAGATTGTCAGAAACAAATTAAGTTGAGAGATTGACAGAAACAAATGAAGTTGATAGATTGTCAGAAACAAATGAAGTTGATAGATTGTCAGAATCAAATGAAGTTGAGAGATTGTCCGAAAAAAATTGAATTGAGAGATTGTCAGAAACAAATGAATTTGAGAGATTGTGAGAAACAAATGAAGTTGAGAGATTGTCAGAAACAAATGATGTAACGAGGACAACGTGGAAGAATGGTCAGAAGAAACTGAGGAGCAGATCAGGAATTGTGGGGAGGAAGAATGTGGAATGTCAACCGGGAAGAAGAAAAAGTTCGGAGTAAAACGTTGGTAGTGGCATGCTGACACTGAGAATGCAGTTAAGGATACAAAAGACAAACTGAAGATATGGAAACAAACAGGAGCAGAGATAGACAAGGCAGTGTACAAGAGAGCAAAGGTGACGACTAAGAGGGTCGTGGCAAGAGTGAGAGCAGAAGCAGGAGAGATATTGTACGACAACCTAGAAATTAGTGAGACGTCAACAGAATGGACAACTTTGGTGTAAAGTCATTATACAGACTATTCAACTCTGTCGTGACTTCAGAACCTATGACATTAGCTTGGTGATAGTGCATACTGGACCTAATCTTCAAGGGACATGTGACGCCCATGAATGTAAGAACTACAGATGGATCAAACCCCAAACACACACCTTTAAGATATCGGAGAGCGTCGTCAACAAGAGGACGAGAGAATGAACGAACATACACGAAAGTTAGTTTGGGTTTATGCCAGACATGAGTATCACACAGGCGAGTTCCATTTTCATACAAACAATAGAGAAACACGGGGGGACAGAAAGACATGAAAGCAGTGTTTATAGACTTGGAGAAAGCATATGATCGAGGACCAAGGGAGGCGATACGGAGATGCGCGAGAGTAAGGAATGTACAAGAAACGTACCTCGCACTGATACAGGCTATGTACTGGGGAAGTGAGACAAAGGTGCGCAGTGTGGCAGGTCAAAGTAACAACGTTGGCGTGAAGGTTGGGTTACTCCAAGGACCTGTATAGTCATGTACCCAAAATCAATGGCAAATTAAATTTTCCACGTTACGACTTAGCGGTCGAACAGGTACCAGAAACCCACCACCATCACCATAACCACCACAACCACCAACACCACTATGACCATCACCACCATAACCACCACAAAACCATAACCACCACAACCATCACCATAACCATAATCACCACCTCCATAACAACCATAGCCACCACCATCAGCACCATAACCACCACCACCATAGCCACTAGCACCATAACCACCAGCACCATAGCCACCAGCACCATAACCACCACCACCATAATCACCATATGCACATGCATAACATATATATATATATATATATATATATATATATATATATATATATATATATATATATATATATATATATATATATATATATATATATATATATATATAAAAAAATTTTTTACGCACACGGAAAATAGGACTTATCAAGTAGCTCGATTCATTACAAAAGTCACTGAAATATTTTCAGAATGTGTTCGGCCTTTAGTCCTAACACTAAATCATATACAAGAGGCAGCGGTGCGTGACCGTGGCTGTGTGACGTGTACATTATATATTCTCTTATCGCGTTCAACTGATAACGGCCTACGACCATTTGCATGTACCGTGCGACAATAAACAAGAAATAATTATATATTTCATAACGTCCTCTACCTGTGATTTAACAAATAAATCCACTAAATGTATTGCGTAATTCTAACGCGCAGAGCATTGAGCTTGGTTATATCGCCGAGGCGATCATTCGCAATACCCCGGGTGATTCTGTAAACCAGTATTTCACCTTCAACCACGTTTCTACTGCTATAAACGTGTCGTCGTGGGTAAGTTGTTGTGAGGTCCGGAGTAGGTGGCTTATCTAAAATATGAGTGCTCAGCCTCGGGGTCTGACGCTTAACGAAATTACCTGCCACCGCAATATTTGACCTTCTTTTTGTGCATTTACGTGCAAAAAAGATTCGTTTCATATCGAAAAACCTTCGTTTCATATTGAATATTAAAATTTCGACTCGTATTTATTGTGGTGCTTGTCAGTGTAATTTACATTACACGCAAGTTCTTTGAAATGTGTAATCCACATCCCAATAGGTTGACGATGTTCTGTCTATATCAGATACAATTCACACAGCGGCAGAGTAAGTACCATTTAGAATGTACTTGCCTCTAGTCGACACTTCCTCCTTTGTTTGCTATAACCAATTTAGGACGTTCTCTAACCCCAAACGCTGGTCGAAATGTTATACTCGGCAATAGGTTTTCGTTGAATAAGGCCATACCACAGTCACTGCTCGGCCGGAAGTATCCTGGTTCGACGGTGAAGCATTATTTTTGCAATATCAAATGTTGTAGTACATTTTATGGGTTTATCATATTTTGTATATTATGTATGCGTATGTACTGTATAGTATAATTGATGTCTATAAATGTCCGACATATATGTACAATTTATATCTTATATACATAATTATTTAGTGTTAAGAAGTACAATTTGATTCCATGTAATTGACTTTAAATATTCTATTATACAAGGATAACACATTTCTGTTTACAATATCTTCGATCTTTTCAATATTTAGTGCTTTAAGTAAGGCTGTGTTGTGTGATAGTTTACTTAATCCAAGACTTTGTTTAACTAATCTACCCAGTACTGATTCAAGTCGACGCATTTGGTGGTGGTGCTGCTCATGCATTCTAAACCGTATGTTGACGTTGGTTGACATATACATTTATACAGACACGCTTGAAAATCAGGAGTGGCTCCTGGGTATAACATACCGGCATTGACAAGCCCATAAAATGACTGTCTGCATTTTGTTAGTCTGTTGGTGACATGGCTGGCATTATTACCACCACGATTAAACACGTATATTAAGCGATTCTTCATTACATAGACATTTGTCACCAATCCTCCACTTTGGGTCTTGGTATAACGAACAGTTTCCAACAATCATGCATTTCGATTTGTCAACCTCAAATTTGAATCTCCACCTTTTGCTATATGCAACGCATACATCAATTAGGTTCTGTAGATCTTGAACATTTGTTGAGAATAAGGTAATATCGTCGGCATAAGCCATAAAATTGTACAGTGTATCACCTATTCTGACGCCTGCGTCACAGTTATTCAAGTCTAGTAAAAGTTGATTAATAAAGTATTAAACAGATACGGCGAGAGAATGCTTCCTTGTCGTGTACCACGTGTTACACAAAACGATTTACTATATGAACCATTCCATTTGACTACAGCATTCAGCTTATTATACCATATAATAGTAACCACTCATGTATAGGTAAAATATGAATTAACTTTAGAAATAGTGACACGTGACATATAGAATTAAAACATGTTTCTGCATCAAGTGCGGCTACGAACACAGGGCTGTTTTGAGATTTAAAATAAGATGTACTATCATTTAGTATGTTGCATGCAAATGCTGTACCTCGGTTCTCGCGAAATCCAAACTGAGTGTCAAATAAATTAGTATCTGGTAAAATAAGTGCTTCTACCATCTTAGTATGTATAGAGCTTAGAGTAATTGGCCGATAATTCTGTGCAATGTTCGGGTTAAGTATAGATTTCTTTAGTATGGGAACAATTAAACCAGTGGCGAATAATGTACAGAGTGTAGGTACGCATGCCCTGGATAGTATAACAGTGTATAGTGATGCAAGCAGTGAACACAGTAATGAGGGTTTTCCATAAATAAGATGTTCAGCAGTTATACCATCGAGTCCCGGTGATTTATTTTTACGAAGATTATATATAAGCATGTCGACTTGATCGTGATTTACCTCATGTGTGCCCACCAAATAACAATTATCATTATAATATTGCTCTACCATATGTTTTCATGGGTTTGTTCAATAGTACATTCTGGTAAAGCTTGCATAACATCACCATAGAATTCACCAAAATCTGTGGCACATAGAAATGATTTAACTTTTGTAATTCTTCGCTGTTTGATTACATTCCAGAATGCAGACAGTTTCCTGTTCTTTAACATAACATTAAGTTTCTGGTATTTATTGTTCACTATTATTGTTGTTGCTGCTGCTGCTGCTGCTCTTGTTGCTGTTGATGTTCATAACTATTGCTCAGGTAACGTAACTCTTCATTGTTGACTCGGCGGCATTAAGTATGATGTTTCCTTGTAGCAGATTACGGCGAATAGCTCAGGTGCAGTCAACCGTGAAACAACACTGCCAGATAACGCTGGGCTTATTTATTCAGCTGGCTCGAACGAAAGACACCTAAACCACGCTAATTTACACGGAGGACGATTCAACAAACTAAATGATTCTTAGCTAGGCCTATCCCACAACACTTTCCTCATAAACATCCACTAACACATTTTCACATGGAATCAGTCAGAAATTCGCGTCATTCTTGTTATTTGGAATTGCAATATCTTTATTACGTAATATAATTATGGAATAGCATTTACTGAATTACGTCGGGTGCGCAGTGGTGCGTAACTGTCAGGAGAAGAATAACTGAGAGATTGTCAGAAACAAATGGAGTTTAGAGATTGTCAGAAACAAATGGAATTTAGAGATTGTCAGAAACAAATGGAGTTTAGAGATTGTCAGAAACAAATGGAGTTGAGAGATTGTCAGAAACAAATGGAGTTGAGAGATTGTCAGAAACAAATGGAGTTGAGAGATTGTCAGAAACAAATGGAGTTGAGAGATTGTCAGAAACAAGTGGAGTTGAGAGATTGTCAGAAACAAATGGAGTTGAGAGATTGTAAGAAACAAATGAAGTTGAGAGATTGTAAGAAACAAATGGAGTTGAGAGATTGTAAGAAACAAATGAAGTTGAGAGATTGTAAGAAACAAATGAAGTTGAGAGATTGTCAGAAACAAATGGAGTTGAGAGATTGTCAGAAACAAATGGAGTCGAGAGATTGTCAGAAACAAATGAAGTTGAGAGATTGTCAGAAACAAATGAAGTTGAGAGATTGTTGGAAACAAATAAAGTAACAAGGACAAAGTGGAAGAATGGTGGGAAGAAACTGAGTAGCAGATCAGGAAGAGTGCGGAGGAAGAATGTGGGATGTCAACCGGGAAGAAGAAGTCCGGAGTAAAAAGTTGGTAGTGGCATGCTGACACTGACAATGCAGTTAAGGATACAAAAGAAAGCCAGAAGATATGGAAACAAACAGGAGCAGAGATAGATAAGGCAGTGTACAAGAGAGCAAAGGTGACGACTAAGAGGGTCGTGGCAAGAGTGAGAGCAGAAGCAGGAGAGATATTGTACGACAACCTAGAAATTAGTGAGACGTCAACAGAATAGACAAATTTGGTGTAATGTACAGACTATTCAACTGTGTCATGACTTCAGGACATATGCCATCAGCGTGGTGACAGAGCATACTGGTCCCAATCTTCAAGGGAAATGTGACACCCATGAATGTAAGAACTACAGATGGATCAAACCCCAAGCGCACACCTTCAAGATATGGGAGAGAGTCGTCGACAAGAGGACGAGAGAATGAACGAACATACATGAAAGTTAGTTTGGGTTTATGCCAGACATGAGTATCACAGATGCGGTTTACATTTACATACAAACATTAGAGAAACACGGGGGGGACAGAAAGACATGAAAGTGGTATTTATAGACTTGGAGAAAGCATTTGATCGAGTACCAAGGGAGGAGATACGGAGATGCGCGACAGTAAGGAATGTACAAGAAACGTACCTCACACTGATACAGGCTATGTACTGGGGAAGTGAGACAAAGGCACGCAGTGTGGCAGGTCAAAGTAACAACGTTGACGTGAAGGTTGTGTTACTCCAAGGACCTGCGTTGCGCCCATATTTGTTCCTCATATTGATATACATCTTGACAGAGAAGGTCATAAAAGACGCACCAGAATCAATAACGTTCGCAGATGACATTGTGCTGTGTGGTTGAGAGGATATAGACATGACAGAGTATCTGGAGACATGGAGGAAAGCATTGGAAGAAAGACGAATTAGGGTTAGTCCACCGAAAATATACTTCGCACAAATTAAGTTGGAACGTAATGTATAGATGGGCAGACCTACTGTAAAGATACTAGGAGACGAGCTGGAAAATATGATACACTTCAAATATCTAGAGTCAGTCGCGGAAGGGGAAGGAAGCATAGAAACGGAGAAGAGAGAGAGAGAGAGAGAGAGAGAGAGAGAGAGAGCTGCGTGGAGAAATCGGAAGAAATGCAGTTGACACTTGTGCGACAGTGAGATTGAAGGGGGACATATAAAACAGTAAAACAATAGTCATACGAGCAGTGATATACGGACCAGAGACCAGGCCAAAAATGAAATAATAAGAAGCAAGGACAGAGACGAATGAGACGAGGATGTTGAGATGGATGTGTGGAGTAACGTAAATGACAAGAAGCATGGACAGAGACGAATGAGACGAGGATGTTGAGATGGATGTGTGGAGTAACGTAAAGGACAAGAAGAATGGACAGAGACGAATGAGATGAGGATGTTGAGATGGATGTGTGGAGTAACAAAGAAATATAAGTTCAGAAACGAATATATTAGAGGAAGAACCAGAGTAACACAAGTGTCCAAAAAGATAAGAGAGAAATCATTTAAATGGTATGAGCATGTGATGAGAATGGACGAAGATCATACAGTGAAGAATACCAGTGACGTTCGGAAGAAGAAATAGTACATAGTGAAGAGTACCAGTGACATACGGAAGAAGAAAGAGTACATAGTGAAGAGTACCAATGACAGACGGAAGAAGAAAAGTACATAGTGACGAGTACCAATGACAGACGGAAGAAGAAAAAGTACATAGTGAAGAGTACCAATGACAGACGGAAGAAGAAAAGTACATAGTGAAGAGTACCAATGACAGACGGAAGAAGAAAAAGTACATAGTGAACGAGTACCAATGACAGACGGAAGAAGAAAGAGTACATAGTGAAGAGTACCAGTGACAGACAGAAGAAGAAAGAGTACATAGTGAAGAGTACCAATGACAGACGGAAGAAGAAAAAGTACATAGTGAAGAGTACCAATGACAGACGGAAGAAGAAAGAGTACATAGTGAAGAGTACCAATGACAGACGGAAGAAGAAAGAGTACATAGTGAAGAGTACCAATGACAGACGGAAGAAGAAAGAGTACATAGTGAAGAGTACCAATGACAGACGGAAGAAGAAAGAGTACATAGTGAAGAGTACCAATGACAGACGGAAGAAGAAAGAGTACACAGTGAAGAGTACCAATGACAGACGGAAGAAGAAAGAGTACATAGTGAAGAGTACCAATGACAGACGGAAGAAGAAAGAGTACACAGTGAAGAGTACCAATGACAGACGGAAGAAGAAAGAGTACATAGTGAAGAGTACCAATGACAGACGAGAAGAAGAAAGAGTACATAGTGAAGAGTACCAGTGACAGACGGAAGAAGAAAGAGTACACAGTGAAGAGTACCAGTGACAGACGGAAGAAGAAAGAGTACATAGTGAAGAGTACCAATGACAGACGGAAGAAGAAAGAGTACATAGTGAAGAGTACCAATGACAGACGAAAGAAGAAAGAGTACATAGTGAAGAGTACCAGTGACAGACGGAAGAAGAAAGAGTACATAGTGAAGAGTACCAATGACAGACGAAAGAAGAAAGAGTACATAGTGAAGAGTACCAATGACAGACGGAAGAAGAAAGAGTACATAGTGAAGAGTACCAATGACAGACGAAGAAGAAAGAGAACATAGTGAAGAGTACCAATGACAGACGGAAGAAGAAAGAGTACAAGTGAAGAGTACCAATGACAGACGGAAGAAGAAAGAGTACATAGTGAAGAGTACCAATGACAGACGAAAGAAGAAAGAGTACAAGTGAAGAGTACCAATGACAGACGGAAGAAGAAAGAGTACATAGTGAAGAGTACCAATGACAGACGGAAGAAGAAAGAGTACGAAGTGAAGAGTACCAACGACAGACGGAAGAAGAAAGAGTACATAGTGAAGAGTACCAATGACAGACGGAAGAAGAAAGAGTACGAAGTGAAGAGTACCAATAACAGACGGAAGAAGAAAGATCAATTAGTTAAGAGTACAAATGACAGACGGAAGAAGAAAGAGTACGAAGTGAAGAGTACCAATAACAGACGGAAGAAGAAAGATCAATTAGTTAAGAGTACAAATGACAGACGGAAGAAGAAAGAGTACGAAGTGAAGAGTACCAATAACTGACGGAAGAAGAAAGATCAATTAGTGAAGCATAACAATGACAGACAGAAGAAGAAAGAGTACATAGTGAAGAGTACCAGTGACAGACAGCAGAAGAAAGGATACACAGTGAAGAGTACCAATGACAGACAGAAAAAGAAAGAGTACACAGTGAAGAGTACAGCGATAGACAGAAGAAGAAAGAGTACACAGTGAAGAGTACCAGTGACAGACAGAAGAAGAAAGAGTACACAGTGAAGAGTACCAATGACAGAAAGAAGAAGAAAGAGTGCATAGTGAAGAGTACCAGTGACAGACAGAAGAAGAAAGAGTACATAGTGAAGAGTACCAATGACAGATAGAAGAAGAAAGAGTACATAGTGAAGAGTACAATGACAGACAGAAGAAGAAAGAGTACATAGTGAAGAGTACTAATGACAGACAGAAGAAGAAAGAGTACATAGTGAAGAGTACAGCGATAGACAGAAGAAGAAAGAGTACATAGTGAAGAGTACAGCGATAGACAGAAGAAGAAAGAGTACATAGTGAAGAGCACCAATGACAGACGGAAGAAGAAAGAGTACATAGTGAAGAGTACAGCGATAGACAGAAGAAGAAAGAGTACATAGTGAAGAGTACAGCGATAGACAGAAGAAGAAAGAGTACACAGTGAAGAGTACAGCGATAGACAGAAGAAGAAAGAGTACATAGTGAAGAGTACAGCGATAGACAGAAGAAGAAAGAGTACATAGTGAAGAGCACCAATGACAGACGGAAGAAGAAAGAGTACATAGTGAAGAGTACAGCGATAGACAGAAGAAGAAGAGTACAAGTGAAGAGTACAGCATGACAGAAGAAGAAAGAGTACAGTGAAGAGTACGCGATAGACAGAAGAAGAAAGAGTACATAGTGAAGAGTACAGCGATAGACAGAAGAAGAAAGAGTACATAGTGAAGAGTACAGATAGACGGAAGAAGAAAGAGTACATAGTGAAGAGCACCAATGACAGACGGAAGAAGAAAGAGTACATAGTGAAGATACAGCGATAGACAGAAGAAGAAAGAGTACATAGTGAAGAGTACAGCGATAGACAGAAGAAGAAAGAGTACACAGTGAAGAGTACAGCGATAGACAGAAGAAGAAAGAGTACATAGTGAAGAGTACAGCGATAGACAGAAGAAGAAAGAGTACATAGTGAAGAGCACCAATGACAGACGGAAGAAGAAAGAGTACATAGTGAAGAGTACAGCGATAGACAGAAGAAGAAAGAGTACATAGTGAAGAGTACAGCGATAGACAGAAGAAGAAAGAGTACACAGTGAAGAGTACAGCGATAGACAGAAGAAGAAAAGTCATAGTGAAGAGTACGCGATAGACAGAAGAAGTACCAGTGAAAGTACAGCGATAGACAGAAGAAAGAGTACATAGTGAAGAGTACAGGGATAGACAGAAGAAGAAAGAGTACACAGTGAAGAGTACCAATGACAGAAAGAAGAAGAAAGAGTACATAGTGAAGAGTACCAATGACAGATAGAAGAAGAAAGAGTGCATAGTGAAGAGTACTAATGACAGACAGAAGAAGAAAGAGTACATAGTGAAGAGCACCAATGACAGACGGAAGAAGAAAGAGTACACAGTGAAGAGTACAGCGATAGACAGAAGAAGAAAGAGTACATAGTGAAGAGTACAGCGATAGACAGAAGAAGAAAGAGTACACAGTGAAGAGTACAGCGATAGACAGAAGAAGAAAGAGTACACAGTGAAGAGTACAGCGATAGACAGAAGAAGAAAGAGTACATAGTGAATAGTACAGCGATAGACAGAAGAAGAAAGAGTACATAGTGAAGAGTACAGCGATAGACAGAAGAAGAAAGAGTACACAGTGAAGTACAGCGATAGACAGAAGAAGAAAGAGTACATAGTGAAGAGTACAATGACAGAAGACAGAAGAAAGAGTACATAGTGAAGAGTACAGCGATAGACAGAAGAAGAAAGAGTACACAGTGAAGAGTACCAATGACAGACAGAAGAAGAAAGAGTACATAGTGAAGAGTACCAATGACAGACAGAAGAAGAAAGAGTACATAGTGAAGAGTACCAATGACAGAAAGAAGAAGAAAGAGTGCATAGTGAAGAGTACCAATGACAGACGGAAGAAGAAAGAGTACACAGTGAAGAGTACCAGTGACAGACGGAAGAAAGAGTACATAGTGAAGAGTACCAATGACAGACGAACGAAGAAAGAGTACACAGTGAAGAGTACCAATGACAGACGGAAGAAGAAAGAGTACAAAGTGAAGAGTACCAATAACAGACGGAAGAAGAAAGATCAATTAGTGAAGAGTACCAATGACAGTTTATAAGTTTATTTGTAATAGATTTTTTTAAATAAAATGGTATTATCTGATAAAAGGGTATCCTTATTTAAGTTCTTATTTCAAATTCGGCTTGAGAACCAACCAGCGTCTCTAAATAAATCTAAACCATAAATAAACCATAAATCCATCAGGCGGATTTGAGGGGCTAAAACGTATTGCCACATCATGGAGCATGGTCAATGGAGGCTAACTCTCATTCAGATACAGCCTTAGGGCTCTGTTGCTGGTCACTTGGTCAACACGTGCAGTCCAACGGAGAACGGAAGCAGCCACAATGACTTCTAGACTGGACACATTTATGCTCCTAGGAAATTGTTGTGATGTGGCGAAGGTAGAGGGCATTGTACTGATGAAGTACCTTGTACACCTTGCATTTTGTGGAAACTGCAATGTCATGTTGTGTGCGCTCCCAGAGTCCTTCAAAGGCCCCCACTAGCATCATATGTACGGTTGTTAATTCCCACATTAGTGGTGCATGTTGTCAGATGGAATAGTGCTGCCCTGGTGTGTGAAGTTGTTGATGGACTTTAGTGAAGATGCTATATTTAAGTGAGTGTATCGCAGTGTTACATTTGTCTTAGTGGGGAGACCGAGGTTAATTGTGACAAAAACAACACATTTCAAGATTGCGGGTGGCTTTCTTAACCGATCAGAACTCTTTTCATGCCAAAGGGTCCCCACATCTCTCCCGCAGTTAATTAGGGCATAATTAATTGTCCGGCATACTACATATCTGTGGAATAATGACCTATATGAAGTGTCCTAAAATAGTACAGTCCAACAGAGTAGGGAAGCAATTTACACCGATACGAGACTAGTTGCACCAGCCTACGGGGTAAATTGTAACATATATATTTAGCATCGGTACTAATCGTAAAAATATTGGAAAACTACACAACTGGTAAATGCCTTTCGTTATATACAATTTAGGCTAGACAAGCTGGTTACTTGACAATAACGATATAAACCATAACATACAAGCATATAATTTAGTACATTGTTTTTTAATAGAAATTCACCTTTTATATACTGCATTTAACAAAACCGTTTTAATTACCAAAACACGCAATAACACAACCATTTCAAATACAATGACATGTATAGTATAAGTTTTAACTGCACAAGCAAACATTCACGTATGTAAAAGCGTAATTTGATTTGTTTGACAGTTATTGTAAATATACAAAACATTTATAGATGCCATCGATGTGCAGACCTACTCGCTGTGTAGTTCTCACAGGTGACACACGTAGGACGATCACTCAAAAGTATTGTTCGTTAGGAGTCTAAATACCCCCCACTTATACACACATACACACGCCACCACACACACACACACACACACACACACACACACACACACACACACACACACACACACACACACACACACACACACACACACACACACACACACACACACACACACACACACACACACACACACACACACAAACACACCACACACACGCACACACACACAGCACACGCACACGCACACGCACACGCACACGCACACGCACACGCACACGCACACGCACACGCACACGCACACGCACACGCACACGCACACGCACACGCACACGCACACACACACACACACACACACACACACACACACACACACATACACACAGCAAAATGCAAAATCATTTGAAATCCCACCTCTATCCAAACGAATCGTGTCGCAGAATTACCCAGTGTGAATCCAAATTAAAATTAATGCGCAGTCACACTCTGCGCGTCATCAAAATGTCTAACTAATTATAACAAACATTTCTTTATATCACAAATCTACTGCTTCCCTACTCCGTTGGACTGTTGACCAAATTCTAAGGGTGAAATGACAGAAAAATAGTTGACATTTTGTAGAAAGCTGTGAACGTCATAAAGTTACAATGACTCTGCATCTTCTTCATTTCTCCGACGAATTTACCGACCTTGTGAACGAATAATTACCCCCCCCCACAATGAAATATGACATGGAGCTGTAAACTAAGACACACCTTTAGAAATTAGGAGGCGTTGTCTCCCTGTAAATACTTTGGCTAAGCCCGGACGCTATCGAATGGTGCTTTAGGTTAAAATCAAACATAATCACCATCAAACGATGAATGTTCAAACTGCGCCAACGCTTCAAAATGATATACGTCATATCCTGCTTGTATAATGGCGTACGTAAGTACACGGAGGGGAGTTGGACAAGGTCCCCATCAAGTTACTATTGATAGGAGACCAACTAAACATTGAAATACCCTATTAAGTTGTATAACTGCAATTGGTGGAATTAGTGGGCATCTATGCTGGATCAACCACTCGCATGATGAGGGAAAACATGACGCCCGATGTCATCCTCCATGTTTTATGTATGGGTCATTTTAAAGGTCATGCATGAAAACAAAGAATGTGGGGGCTTGTTGTAACAGTGCTAGAGTTTACCCCGAGATGAACCTGCTTCGACACAATCTGGCTTACAAAACACGCGATTATTAAAAAACGCACTTCAAATAAAATCACGTTTAATGGTTTATGTAAGATTCACAACGATATACTCATAACTACATCTATTAACGATATAGCCGAAAACATGAACTATGGTTAGAATAAGCCGAGAATAGTATCTTTTTTCTTTTAAATGGCGCAACTCGGTGGCATTTTGACGGATTCACGTAACATGTTTAAATCTATTGGTGAATATAATGTCGCCTTGTTGATTAATTTGCACTAGCAGTTTTGTCTGCAAGCCCTCTGTTACAACTTACCCGTGTTACAACTAGCCCCTGTCTCCCCTACTGATTTTCAGTTCAACCAAAGTTGCAGCTTGTTCAAAGTGTTTAGTACCAGAGGAACTGGCTCAGCAAATAGCCTGCCTAATTAGTGTTCTGACATTATCAATCTTTTTGTCTATTAAATATATGGTAGGCCTATAGACTCATGCCAAAGACAGAGTGAACACAGTTAAAAGGAAAATCATTATAGTTCGACGGGGTTTTAAATATTTAAAGACCAGATTTATTTTACGAGTTCAACATTAGTGGGGTATTGATTTGTCGCATTTTTTATATATTTTTGTTAAATTACTTATGATTTGTCGCAACGTTGTACATAGACCTAAAGTGTAGTCATGACTACAGTGTGTATGCACTTAGCGCAGTATTTATATTTTAGGAGATCGTCACTAGTTTCGGAAAAATCTCGCAAATCCCCAGAACACACGCATTGTATGACACGGCCTGCTCTGAAACTCCTGTCGTTTCCCCCGTAGGGCCGAACGTCAGAGCGCACGCAGCATGTACTTAAGAGTGAATAATTATGATTCACAGCAGTCGCCTTGAAGTTGAATGAAAGAAGCCACGAGGTTTGTAGTCGTGAAAAGATCGACGTCGATATTCGTGGTTCTTTATCTCGTCGTCGACAGACGGACACACGTTCCGCCGTATGTCAGCGGGGGGCCTACACATCGCATTGACGCAACACGACTATACCGTCGCATTGAGCTACTGGGTGACTATGAGTACATCATATACAGGAATTGCCGCCCGCCAATTTAGGCTGAGCATGCCATGGGTTTACCCACTGTGTTTTACCGGAGTGTAAAATTCAAAACGAGGCTCAAAATCCCCGTGGTGTCAGCGACTGTATTGTCTGTAAGTACCAGTTGTAACATTGCGAAACACCCGCGGGACGTGCGTGCGTGCGTGCGTGCGTGCGTGCGTGCGTGCGTGCGTGCGTGCGTGCGTCGACATTAGAAGTACAATTTTGATTGTTGAAATTCGGTTATTTAGTCAACAAGGTATAAACAGCGCGACGGTCCTGTGTTGAGATTCCCGTCAAACGAGGTCAGTTCACCTCCATACGCGTGTATACATTATGGGCGCGGTAAACACCAGACGAAACAACCGGCTGGCGTGACATGATTTCTGAATAGGTCAGTTTTGCATTGAGATGGGCCACTAAAGAAAGAACCAAAATGACACTATATGGTCTACACGTGTGTCCATTATCGTACGTATTCACGTCTAAATACCGGATAATCTCACAGAAGCAGAATCTACAATTACTAAGTATTGTCGCGAAATACATACATTATGCCATACCATGCAGAAACCACAATGTTAACAGAACAGACCTTTCCACGTTTATATAGATTCCGACGAGCGATTGTATTTGAGAGGTCCGGAGTAGGTGGGTTATCTTACAAATGGCACTAAGTCCTGGGACGGTGTGCTTAACGAATATCACCCCCACCACAATCATTGACCTTCCACATCTTTTGTCGTTGGTTTTGATATCTTCACCAAGTCGTTAATGACTAACTAGGTAACCATTCACAGTTTACTATGATAATTAGATAGCTATTTTATTTCAGATAAATTGTGTAAATAATAATACAGTAGATACTATTATTGTAAGTATACATAAATTCGGTAATGATTGATCTTTCGAAACCAGCACTAATACCTATAAGATCATTGTCATGCAGACAAATACCTACGTTATACGTGCATGTGTACAGGTTTTACTGATGTCATATAATGATAATAGTAAATCAACAGTTAGACAACTATATATAGTAAATAAAAATAAATATAGTGATTAGAAATGTTTTAATGTCAGACCTGTTAAGTTTCTGAAATGAGAAAACTGAAGATTTGTGCTTGAAAATCGAGCTATCAAACATCAATGCTATCACACAGCGGTAGAATGCAAAATTCACAAAGACAATATGTGCAAAAAATCCTTATTTGAACAACATCATATATAATATACACACAATAGCATCACCACCACCAGTCTTATCTGCAAAACAACTCACACACAACAAAATACCAGCACTACCTGCAGCTCAGGGAGTGCCTCACATTCTGTAACTCACACAATTCCATGTGACAGATTTGGCTGCCTTCAGCACTGGTTAGAAAGCTGACACTCATAGCATGCATCACCAGTATTCAACTTGCAACTGAGCAGTCTACAGATTGTCTCTTGGCTCAGATCTGACCTATGTAAGGTCAATGTAAGGTTTCTTTACCATCGAAAACACTCTCTCGCTGACAGCACTGCTGTCATATAGGGACAGCAATGGCAACAGCTATGACGTCCCGTGTTTGTTGTCGACCTAGCCATGTCACCCAGAAAGAGTCGATCCTTGTTGAAACGTTTCGATCATCACGAGAATCATGGACGTATTTATTTACAAAGAGGCGGGAATAATCTGAAATTAGGAAGGCGAAGAAAATAAAAACTGGAAGTTGAATGATAAACTGGAGATTTTGTAACACGCGTGAGAGATGGGTGCCAAAAGCGGGAGACTTAACAGGTCTGAGTTAATGTAACTGAACAAAAACTAGCCTTCTCTGCAGTCACAGTCATAATCAATATAATCATAATCACATGCTGGATAAAACGAGTAATATTTTAATATTAAAATAATAGTAATAATTATGTAACTAAAATTTTAGTACAAGAAGATTGACACACAAAGTGATACCATCAATTACAGATATATTAATAATTTTTTTAATTTAAGAAAACAATCTGTTGTCTGCATACTACTATGTGTACTGTGTAGGGACCCTGGGCCTGGTGAAGAAGTAACCAATTGTTGGCAATCTAGATTTGCATAATTGTGATTACTAAATTAATCATTGTTTTCATTAGGTAGTATTCCTTTCTGAAAGTCAGTATTCTTGGCACATTTCAAGTATATTCCTGAGAATGACGCTGTTTGTTGTGCTTTTCTCAGATTAATTCCATGTACAAGTTGTTTTTAGTTTGACTATCCTAACTAAACACCAGGGAACATACATTTTATTGTAAAATTGGTGTTTGGTGATTTTCGCCGTCTATTCTAATGACAAAATTAGCCACAATGGCAACATACCAGGCCCACCATCTAGTCAGCACATGTTATTTCAACACAACAATTTCTAAAACATATCAGACGAACACAGTAATTCTCAGGCAGCAGAACGAAGGAGGCCTGAGGCCGAGTCCCAAATATTTAGGGAAGTTGTGTGCATTTTTGTGGTGCAGCTGTCTTAGTTGGTTGGTTTGATTTTGGATTAGCCCCTGCAATATTTAGCATAAACACATTACATAATGCAAGATTTACTAGCAACTCTACTGAGTTGGATTCACATTATACAATAAAATACAATTAATGCATGAAAACCAATTAAAATCAATATGTTGACATGTCATACTGTATTAATACTACTGAATTCTGCCTTTTTGTACTTATTGGCAGTTGCTTTTGGCAATCCCCATGGTATCAAAGAGTTATGGTACCTGTTCATTCAGGGTACTAGTAAAAGGTGCACATTGCACATTGTGCTGACTAATATCATATGTGGCATGCATTTTATAGGCGGAAAGTGGTTTAGTCTGTGTGTGTCGACTTTAATCTCATCAAAATATTGTTATTTGAAGGTAATGATCCGGTTTATTGATTCATTGTTAATAAGTAAGTGTTTTACCTGTCACGAAAGTTTTTCTTTAAAGAAGGCTGTGAGAGACAACCGAAATATACAGAAAAACAAAGAAAAAGATTTCTTGAGAGGTAAAAGACTTACTAATTAATAAAATATTGTTTACTTTAAGTTTAAATGTCTCCAGATTCAGATATCTTAATATCTCATTCCCTGAAAAATACACTTTAATGCTGTGTTCTGTATCATTTTGATATTGTCAGATAAATATTGTGGCAATTTAATGTTCCATTCAGGGCATGCATACTCTAAACCAGCCTCAATGAATGAAAGATTATTCCACATCAGATCTTGAGAAAATACAACAAGCCAACACCTGGAAGTTTGGCACGGTCTGCCTCATCTGGGTTGTGCTTCGGAAATTGCCATCGTATGCAGAAGTGATGACCATCTCTTGATGTTTCCGAATTAATGTTCACGTCATACATTATATAATATATACCCGACTTCAATGGTAGACAAAAGACGGTGTAATAGCAGGAGGCTATTTGCTATCCCTCCACATACAAATGCATGTAAACACCTGAGGCCAATCTTATCAAAAGTAGCTCCAATCTAACTGAATCTAATCGAATATAATCTAACTTAACCCTAAATCTAATACTAACCCTAAGACTAAACCTAGACTTAAATATGTTTGCACATCGGAACAGCCATAGCAGGGCATTTGAACGTGGAGGGGTAGCAAACAGCCGTCGCCGTAATACTATTCACGTATTAGCACGCCATGCTCAATCTCTATCGCATCACTCGCATGCAATCGTTTCCAACATAATCTCTGCATACCTAGGTGGCAGCACTTGACGGTCTACTAAACTACGTATCTTTTCACAAAAGTGCAAGAGAGCAAAAGTGTCTCTAGAACTGCTCACATACGAAGCATTCTTAAACTTATTATTCAAACTCGTAACACAACGCTTCGACACTGTTGCCGCACGCAGGGCTGGTTGCGCTTCGCCTCTACCGTCTGTCTACCCCTGGCCGATCGTCTCCGTAAAGCTGGGGAGTGTGGGGAGTTGAATTATACAATTATTATAGCAGTTTAGTTTCGCCGGTCGATACTGCGTCAGTCCTGGTGGGAACAGCGCAAATACCCGCCTCAATTTGAAGACGGACACATGACCGGTGGGAATCCCAATATATCGATTCATTCACGTCCTAAACATTGCATGTAACACGAGCAGCGAGTGGCTGAAATCACCCAAAATATGACATCACATGACCGGAGGCCGACCACTCTCGTGGGCGATTTAATTGGCTGACGTCAAATGAGGAGTTTTTGAAAAAGGATGTGTCAGGGTTAAAGAACAGCTGATACTGACGTAATCAGCCGCAGCGACCCCTGGCGTGCGAGAATGCTCAGCACTGTTCGACTTCCAAACACAACTTCTCGGCACTGTTCCCCTAAACACCCTCTACCAAGTGTGGGAACCGTTTGTCTACGTCACGACCATATTCGTTCAATCCGATCACGTGACATACTCCTACTTTCAACAGCCCTATGATTCCGTAGTCGCTTTGCCCAGGAAATCAGTTTCGATCTCATTACAACCCTCACTACCGACGGTGGCTCTTATCAACCTATTTACTGTAACAGGGCGAAAGTGAAAATAAAATTATCAATCAATAAAGTTTATTGGAGTTGTACGGATGTATGTTGCATTTGAATCTACGCAGTGTCATTCCTTGCTTTGAACAACATGTTTACAGCAGTAGGCGGGTGTGTGTTGCGTTTACAAGTGCATGTCATTACTCGCTCTACGAGTGTCTAGGTCCATTCGGTGATTATGCTATTGCACGTCGATCCGGGATCTGTCAACATCGTTACCGGGACACTGCAAACTGATAACGTCCCTGTTTCACCCTGTGACAGAGAGTTTGTGTTCGTCACTGGGCCCCACGACACCGGACTAGACGAGGTGTGGGAGACCCATAGATAACTCTGTGAGTAGACCCCAGTTTGTTGCCCTGCGTTGTGTTAACCACCCCTTTGGTGAAAGCGCTGCGTTGTGCCTGCGAACCCGTGTAACATATATTCGTATAGAATTAGTATCTGCTCAAAGCGCTTTACATTTCACCCGGTGACAATTAAAACCGACTGGATTTTCCTGGAAATAAATCTGCCACGCTGTAGTTATTGCGCGTAACTTATTAACACACAACTATTTACAATTCACTCGCTTACCTAACCTAGGCCCGGATCACAACCTGGTATTTATGCTAAACACTGGAACGCTGCATTATACCTAAGAGATCCACAACAGTATTGCTTTGTTACACTGTTACCAAAGAACCTAAGCAAACACACAACAAAAATAAAGTTAGACGTATTGTGATTCCGTAATAAAAAATGAAAAAGAAGGTCATAGTTTGCGGTGGGGGTAGAGTTCATTTTAGCATCAGACCCCGAGGCCTGAGTGCTGTATTCGTAAGATAACCCACCTACGCCGGACCTCCCGATGTTATTGTGTTGGCGAGATTCTTATAGACCGAACCAGTTGAATAAAGCTGAATTTGTGGTGTCTATATTTTCTTACAGCATATTCATATTTGAGTTTTATTTTGCCTTCTTTTGTATTACGTTTACTTTACAATAATACCAAAATGGTAATACAGGCACTGTCATTACAGCCGTGGGCTTACTTTATGCTGAACATATTTGTTTTTTATTTTAAATTCATCGCCCATGCAAATGAACAAGGTCTGTCGCTTGGTGGCGACACAGGTTTACGCCAACAAATGAATCAGCACCACAGAGTTAGATCAATAGATCATTACTAGTGTGTTCTATTTATATCTATGATAAGCACGCGTTAGCTTGTAAATAGCTTATGACGTTCATTAATTTGTCAATTCATGCACAAACACACACTGCTGTTGTAGTCCGGTAAAGTGACCTGAATGGCTGAAAAGACGGTTGTTGATTGCGTTCCGCAGGTAGCCGTTATTGAGAGGTTGTTCTTAATAAAACAAATATGTACATAATTATATATGTATACATACACACATATACACACAAACACGTGGGCACACGCACACACACACGCACGCATATACATAAATTACACAATTTTACCATACAACAAGTATCAAATTGTGTGGCTTTAAAAGTTATTAAATCGTTATTATGTTTTAGTAATGCATTCATAGACTGTACATACTATAGTGAAGGTACAGTACTCGGAATAAAAAGTGTTTTTGTTTCACTTTAATAAGCCTATAAAATAATGAGAAAGTCTCCAACCCGAAATATATTCAAATGGTGTACACACTAGAACTTGATTGTCGTTTTCAAACAATTTAAACACGGAAATTTGTCGTTAGGTACACATTGTGCAAGTAATAAAATTGGACAAAACTGACAATAAAGTTATTGAATTTTTATTTAGCAAATTTAGATAACTGCAGTACCGCCTGGTGTGTACCCATTTCTCACGTTTAACACATCAGACCTCCCGTTAAAAAGTCGGCCTGGTAATACGCGGTAACGAAGCTGACCGCTGATCAACAAAGTCAGCCCAACATGTTGCCGTGTGCGTGTCGCATGTCTTCATGAGTCCACCGAAGTCCCCAAACAGTCGCATCCTGGAGGTTCACGGGGCCTCGTGTTGATCATTTCACTGCGGCTTGTATGTAGTGAATCATTGAGATGCTTTAGTGTTAGAGAGGTGGACGCCGTTTTGGACGTAGTCACGTGAATTGCCGACAAGTGGAATTTGGGTTCTGCGAATTCTGCATTTACACGCTGCATTGCTTCTCGCGTGCTTGCAATAGTATGCATGCGAGCACACGTGCCGCAGTTTAACAAATAAAAAAGACTGGCTATCTTTTTTTAAATATCTGTTAATTTTAATTAGAAGGTTTTTGCAGCTCTAATGTGTGCATTCTTGCAGCTGAATACGTTTATTTATTGTTTTTACATGACTTTGTTTGTATGCAGTTTCTGTAGGCTAGGCTAGGCTAGGCTAGGCTAGGCTAGGCTAGGCTAGGCTAGGCTAGGCTAGGCTAGGCTAGGCTAGGCTAGGCTAGGCTAGGCTAGGCTAGGCTAGGCTAGGCTAGGCTAGGCTAGGCTAGGCTAGGCTAGGCTAGGCTAGGCTAGTTTGTAACACGCGTGAGAGATGGGTGCCAAAAGCGGGAGACTTAACAGGTCTGAGTTAATGTAACTGAACAAAAACTAGCCTTCTCTGCAGTCATAGTCATAATCAATATAATCATAATCACATGCTGGATAAAACGAGTAATATTTTAATATTAAAATAATAGTAACAATTATGTAACTAAAATTTAAGTACAAGAAGATTGACACACAAAGTGATACCATCAATTACAGATATATTAATATATAAAAAAAATTTAAAAAAACAATCTGTTGTCTGCATACTACTATGTGTACTGTGTAGGGACCCTGGGCCTGGTGAAGAAGTAACCAATTGTTGGCTATCTAGATTTGCATAATTGTGATTACTAAATTAATCATTGTTATCATTAGGTAGTATTCCTTTCTGAAAGTCAGTATTCTTGGCACATTTCAAGTATATTCCTGAGAATGACGCTGTTTGCTGTGCTTTTCTCAGATTAATTCCATGTACAAGTTGATTTTAGTTTAACTATCCTAACTAAACACCAGGGAACATACATTTTGTTGTAAAATTGGTGTTTGGTGATTTTCGCCGTCTATTCTAATGCCAAAATTAGCCACAATGGCAACATACCGGGCCCACCATCTAGTCAGCACATGTTATTTCAACACAACAATTTCTAAAACATATCAGACTAACACAGTAATTCTCAGGCAGCAAAACCAAATAAAATTTCTAACGTGGACCTCTATAAGAAGACGGGTTGCAACAGTGCTGTCCTCGAAATCAAACGCAGACGACTAAGATGGCTAGGGCATGTTCTGCGAATGCCCCAAGACAGCATCCCCAAAGTGGCACTGAGATGGACATCACCTGGAAAAAGGAAACGAGGACGGCCAAAGATGACATGGCGACAATCAGTAATGGCCGAGCTGAAAGAGATGGGGCTGTCCTGGGGTGAGGACCAGGCCTCAGCAAAAGACAGAACCTTGTGGCGAAGCATTGTTGTGGCCTTATGTCCCACTGGGGAAGTAAGAAAGAAGCAAGGAGGCCTGAGGCTGAGCCCCAAATATTTAGGGAAGTTGTGTGCATTTTTGTGGTGCATCTGTTTTAGTTGGTTGGTTTGATGTTGGATTACCCCCTGCAATATTTAGCATAAACACATTACATAATGCAAGATTTACTAGCAACTATACTGAGTTGGATTCACATTATACAATAAAATACAATTAATGCATGAAAACCAATTAAAATCAAAATATTGACATATCATACTGTATTGATACTACTTAATTCTGCCTTTTTGTGCTTTTTGGCAATCCCCGTGGTATCAAAAGAGTTATGGTATCTGTTCATTCAGGGTACCAGTAAAGGGTGCACATTATGCTGACTAATATCATATGCGGCATGCATTTTATAGGCAGAAAGTGGTTTAATCTGTGTGTGTCGACTTTAATCTCATCAAAATATTGTTATTCGAAAGTAATGATCCGGTTTCTTGATTCATTGTTAATTAGTAAGTGTTTTATCAGTCACGAAACTTTTTCTTTGAAGAAGGCTGTGAGAGACAGCCGAAATATACAGAAAAACAAAGAAAAAAGTTACTTGAGAGGTAAAAGACTTACTAATTAATAAAATATTGTTTACTTTAAGTTTAAATGTCTCCTCCAGATTCAGATATCTTAATATCTCATTCCCTGAAAAATACACTTTAATGCTGTGTTCTGTATCATTTTGACATTGTCAGATAAATATTGTGGCAATTTAATTTAATAATTTAATAGCAGGAGGCTATTTGCTATCCATCCACATACAAATGCACGTAAACACCTGAGGTCAATCTTATCAAAAGTACCTCCAATCTAACTGAATCTAATCGAATATAATCTAACTTAATCCTAAATATAATACTAACCCTAAGACTAAACCTAGACTTAAATATGTTTGCACATCGGAACAGCCATAGCAGGGCATTTGAACGTGGAGGGGTAGCAAACAGCCGTCGCCGTAATATTATTCACGTATTAGCACGCCATGCTCAATCTCTATCGCATCACTCGCATGCAATAGTTTCCAACATAATCTCGATCACGTGACATACTCCTACTTTCAACAGCCCTATGATTCCGTAGTCGCTTTGCCCAGGAAATCAGTTTCGATCTCATTACAACCCTCACTACCGACGGTGGCTCATCAACCTATTTACTGTAACAGGGCGAAAGTGAAAATAAAATTATCAATCAATAAAGTTTATTGGAGTTGTACGGATGTATGTTGCATTTGAATCTACGCAGTGTCATTCCTTGCTTTGAACAACATGTTTACAGCAGTAGGCGGGTGTGTGTTGCGTTTACAAGTGCATATCATTACTCGCTCTACGAGTGTCTAGGTCCATTCGGTGATTATGCTATTGCACGTCGATCCGGGATCTGTCAACATCGTTACCGGGACACTGCAAACTGATAACGTCCCTGTTTCACCCTGTGACAGAGAGTTTGTGTTCGTCACTGGGCCCCACAACACCGGGCTAGACGAGGTGTGGTAGACCCATAGATAACTCTGTGAGTAGACCCCAGTTTGTTGCCCTGCGTTGTGTTAACCACCCCTTTGGTGAAAGCGCTGCGTTGTGCCTGCGAACCCGTGTAACATATGTTCGTATAGAATTAGTATCTGCTCAAAGCGCTTTACAATTCACCCGGTGACAATTAAAACCGACTGGATTTTCCTGGAAATAAATCTGCCACGCTGTAGTTATTGCGCGTAACTTATTAACACATACAACTATTTACAATTCGCTCGCTTACCTAACCTACGCACGGATCACAACCTGGTATTTATGCTAAACATTGGAACGCTGCATTATACCTAAGAGATCCACAACAGTATTGCTTTGTTACACTGTTACCAAAGAACCTAAGCAAACACACACAAAAAATAAAGTTAGACGTATTGTGATTCGGTAATAAAAAATGAAAAAGAAGGTCATAGTTTGCGGTGGTGGTAGAGTTCATTTTAGCATCAGACCCCAGGGCCTGAGTGCTGTATTCGTAAGATAACCCACCTACGCCGGACCTCCCGATGTTATTATGTTGGCGAGATTCTTATAGACCGTACCAGTTGAATAAAGCTGAATTTGTGGTGTCTATATTTTCTTACAGCATATTCATATTTGAGTTTTATTTTGCCTTCTTTTGTATTACGTTTACTTTATAATAATACCAAAATGGTAATACAGGCACTGTCATTACTGCCGTGGGCTTACTTTATGCTGAACATATTTGTTTTTCATTTTAAATTCATCGCCCATGCAAATGAACAAGGTCTGTCGCTTGGTGGCGACACAGGTTTACGCCAACAAATGAATCAGCACCACAGAGTTAGATCAATAGATCATTACTAGTGTGTTCTATTTATATCTATGATAAGCACGCGTTAGCTTGTAAATAGCTTATGACGTTCATTCATTTGTCAATTCATGCACAAACACACACTGCTGTTGTAGTCCGGTAAAGTGGCCTGAATGGCTGAAAAGACGGTTGTTGATTGCGTTCCGCAGGTAGCCCTTTATTGAGAGGTTGTTCTTAATAAAACAAATATGTACATAATTATATATGTATACATACACACATATACACAAAAACACGCGGGCGCACGCACACGCACACGCACACGCACACGCACACGCACACGCACACGCACACGCACACGCACACACACACACACACACACACGCACACGCATATACATAAATTACAAAATTTTACCATACAACAAGTATCAAATTATGTGGCTTTAAAAGTTATTAAGTCGTTATTATGTTTTATTAATGCATTCATAGACTGTACTAACTATAGTGAAGGTACAGTACTCGGAATAAAAAGTGTTTTTGTTTCACTTTAATAAGCCTGTAAAATAATGAAAAAGTCTCCAACCGGAAAAATATTCAAACGGTGTACACACCAGAACTTGATTGTCGTTTTCAAACAATTTAAACACGGAAATTTGTCCGTTAGGTACACATTGTGTCAGTAATAAAATTGGACAAAACTGACAATAAAGTTATTGAATTTTTATTTAGCAAATTTAGATAACTGCAGTACCGCCTGGTGTGTACCCATTTCTCACGTTTAACACAGCAGATGTCCCGTTAAAAAGTCGGCCTGGTAATACCCCGTAAAGAAGCTGAACGCTGATCAACAAAGTCAGCCCAACATGTTGCCGTGTGCGTGTCGCATGTCTTCACGAGTCCACCGAAGTCCCCAAACAGTCGCATCCTGCAGGTTCACGGGGCCTCGTGTTGATCATTTCACTGCGGCTTGTTTGTAGTAAATCATTGAGATGCTTTAGTGTCAGAGAAGTGGACGCCGTTTTGGACGTAGTCACATGAATTGCCGACAAGTGGAATTTGGGTTCTGCGAATTCTGCGTTTACACGCTGCATTGCTTCTCGCGTGCTTGCAATAGTATGCATGCGAGCACACGTGCCGCAGTTTAACAAATAAAAAACACTGGCTATCATTTTTTAAATATCTGTTAATTTTAATTAGAAGGTTTTTGCAGCTCTAATGTGTGCATTCTTACAGCTGAATACGTTTATTTATTGTTTTTACATGACTTTGTTTGTATGCAGTTTCTGTAGGCAGGCTAGGCTAGGCTAGGCTAGGCTAGGCTAGGCTAGGCTAGGCTAGGCTAGGCTAGGCTAGAGGCTAGCTAGCTGCAGAGCTAGGCTAGGCAGGTTAGTGAGCTAATGTGCTGCTATCTAGGCTGACATAGTGCTGAGCAGGCTGAGCAGGCTGAGGCTAGGCTAGGCTAGGCTAGGCTAGGCTAGGCTAGGCTAGGCTAGGCTAGGCTAGGCTAGGCTAGGCTAGGCTAGGCTAGGCTAGGCTAGGCTAGGCTAGGCTAGGCTAGGCTAGGCTAGGCTAGGCTGGCAGGCAGGCAGGCAGGCAGGCAGGCAGGCAGGCAGGCAGGCAGGCAGGCAGGCAGGCAGGCAGGCAGGCAGGCAGGCAGGCAGGCAGGCAGGCAGGCAGGCAGGCAGGCAGGCAGGCAGGCAGATAAGGTGTCAATTGTAAATATATTATAGTGTAGTGATATTAGTTAGTACTGGTGATTGGTAATATGTTTAATAATTATAGATATCATTGGGGCAGCATGTTTCCTGCGTATATGTATTCATTAATCAATCGGTAATATAGTATACGATTCCAGGCTGACAGCAGAACCAAATTAGGCTTTAATGTCATCTTCGGGCGACTGTTTTGTTCATCGTGGGAACGAAACCTCTCCTGTGATAAGACCAGAATATATATCAAGTGTCAACATGCTACATACTCATACGAGATAGTTGTTTGTCAGGATAAGAAAGGTAAATGATGCAGAAGATACGACAATAAATGATCTTGTCGCTGCACTCACGTTTCTATCTGCTCATTCGTGCAATCGTGATTTCACGTACGGTATTCAGTATTGTTTATAAAACATGTAAGATATGATATTGAGTCAGCAGACCCATGAAGCGATAACATAATTGTATCGTACACTAAACTGTAAAGGTCTATTTAGCTGCGCAGTCTTTCGTGACGGAAATATCACAGTGCACGACCTATAATGATATCAGTAATATCTGCATAGTCGCAGACCGGTGCGAAATGCGGGTGCCGATCAAATCAGTCCTGCGTTACAACGTGTATTCGCGTCATTGTCAGGCGTCGACGTCGCACTAAATTTATTCTGTTATCTCATCGATGTATTTCAACAACAAAGGATATCCAGTCTGTTGTCCACGCGGCCATACAATCGTCTGTAAAACCCCATACGGTGGAATTGGTGACGTTGTTAACTTTTAATGCGTCCGCCTGCACTGAGTAACCTTTTGTCGTTGCTAATTCTACTCACATCTTTTTGTAATCCGGCGCGTAAAATTACATCATCGTCCAACTGGGACAATTGGTGGATAAATAGGCCATATAGTGTTATCGTACCATTAATCTCCAGCTGCGTATCAAAATCAGGTGAATTTAGAACATGCAAACCAACGCAAATCCAACGCTACGCCAGCCACTTTATTATAATGAATGTGTCCCGTTGTGCAGGAAATAGGATTATGTTTGCGCCGAGCGGAAAGCGCTACGTCACTCCCACGGGAAGACTTGAATACAGAAAGAGTCACAAAGTACGGCTGGCGGCCTACCCGCCTAGGGCTGTCTCGCAGACGAAACATTAATCGGACGAACAGTAACGACTATCGACGTTTCATAATATGTTTATTGTTTCGCATCCTACACAAAACCAACTGCACCAATACATTTTCATAAAATAACTGAACTTTATATTCCAACTTTATCAATGTATGTCTAACTATTGTTACTTGTCGCAACACTCGATGAAACAAAGGTTATTTGAAATCCTCTGACGATAATATAGATTGCATAATTGATATATCGCTACAATGTGTGTGGTAAATAGTTACGACAAATAACAAATAACAAATAATAATAATAATAATTCTTAACGCAGCGGATATGGGTGACTGCCATTGTTCGAGGAATCGAGTACCTTGAAGCGTAGAGGGTTAAAGGAGATTATAGTCCGCCTCGCGACGAAAAAAGCCGTTTGATTGACGGCGCTGAAACGACCAACAAAGAGAGATGGTGCGGTGCCGTCACATTACCATTCACTCGGCGACCGATCATTGTAATTACAGGACGTGTCAATTATACCTCACTAAATCAGTCGTGTCGCGACGAGTGAGGGACCGTGTCAAAACACGTCGTGTCTCTGCCGAGTCGTTCTCGCCGAAGGCAACGTGTGTAGATCCACGTGCACATATTAGATCTACCACGGACTTACATGCATATAAGTCCGTGATATGTGTAAAGCGCGGTTCCTGATTCCGTTTGACCAAAACCTGTTGTGTTTATCGGCAAGTCAGTGGCGAACGGTCGTTGTATGTCTGTCCACGGCGTAGTTTAACATGAATTATCCGGGGTAATTAACTTATTTGTTACTGTTATCAATACATAAACATTTATTTATTAGTGTTTAAACATTTTAATTTTATTTTATAACTATGGTTTACTATTAATCGTACGTATGCATTCACTAATCCGTATTATTGGGTAATTTATTTTTATATATGCTACCGGTTATGTATTTAAAAAATAATATACGCCCCAAACAATTATGGATGTGGCGCTATAGGAAACAAAATACTTTATTATTATTATTATTATTTTATTGACAGGGGCGTTTGAAGAGCGCGGTGAAATATAGACACAGTCCAATTTCGCAGTAAAATGGATCTTTGTAACACGGCGTGCAGTCTAAGCAACCCCGTCACACACACACACACACACACACACACACACACACACACACACACACACACACACACACACACCACCACACACACACACACACACACACACACACACACACACACACACACACACACACACACACACACACACACACACACACACACACACACACACACACACACACACACACACACACACACACACACACACACACACACACACACACACACACACACACACATTTCCGCCGAATTAAGGAACTTATCGGTTTAGCTTTACTCGTCACAGTTGATACGAACTGGCCGCGACTCGAGAGAATTTCACATAGGTCTACGGCAGCCTGAAAGCAGATCCGTCGGCCTACCCGTGAGCGAATTATCCGTCGCATTAAATTTCCCAAATTAAATTAATTACGTCGAAATCCGAACTTCGTGCACCCGCATAATAACGAGTAGTTGCAGCCGTCTAAGCGTCAGACGCAAACGACGATATCGATTTGCGTGTTCCGAAGCTGTCTGTCAATCAACGGGTGGGATGTTCGAGAGGGACCGTATCAACAGTAAGCCTAGGGCCTACACGTGTTAAAATGTTAGCTAAGTAGACGGTGGAAATGGATGCAATTTGGTTTAAGCTTATATACTGAAACTTTGATTCATATTTGTTGAATGCACTTGGTGAACCCGGTCGGTTTCCATATTTGTGCATTGTTTTTTAATGTGCTGTTCCTTCGCGTGATTCTAATGTTAGGCTGTGCTTATAAGCACTGTTATTTGCGTGTATCCACCGCGGTTATTTATCATTATTTTACGTAACGGTCTTAGTAGATAATGTTATCATAATATATATCTATCTATATATATATATATATATATATATATATATATATATATATAATATATATATATATATATATATATATATATATATATATATATATATATATATATATATATATATATATATATATATATATATATATATATATATATATGGTGGGTGATCATATCGTGCAAATCAAACTATGAACTAACCAAAACCTGAGGTAAACTGCCGCCCGACTAAACGGACTAATCCCGCCCGGAACACCAGCGCTGATCCGGCATTAATTCAGACGGCGGAATCGGATTCCACGGCGGTGTACTCCGGCAAGTAATCTCGCCGTTGATTCAGCTGACGGATGTCCTGTGCGAAACGTAAGCTTACTCGGAGCGTCGGTTTAATTAATTAGCACCGACCTCATCGCTCCCGTGGAAGCCGAGAACAGCTGGCTCGGCGTGGGTCGTGATTGGCTTGCTGTAGCGGCTCCACAATTCGACTGAGATCATTTTGAATGCGAAAGTGCACGCATTCCGCACGCTCGCACACAACTCTAATGTCTGATCACGTGGACTGATAGTAGGGGTGTTACGTTGGGGACTTGTAGGTAAAGACTTAGGTATGGCTGTAACGAGAACAGTGGCGCCACCGGGTGGATTGTGAATTGTCAGACGTCCTAAACACTGGCATCGGGTCGTGTGTATCGCACTGTATATAATTGCGGCGATTTGTCGCAAGGAAATCATTGTTGTCCAGACAATGTCCCCATGCAATGGTTATAGACAGTGGTGGGTATTTGGATACGCTTAGTTACGTTATAGTAATTGCAGCGTATGTGGCAGACTTCATAGGAAAGTCGATATGGTATTCTAGTAAATAGGTCTAACAGTGGGGACGCGTAAAACGTATTGCCCAGTCCTAACCACATTTATACTACACTGTATAAAATAATTTAACGTTTATGTCGCGAATTAGCTATGTGTTTTCCAAAAGGCACTCGCAAGACGATTTTATAATAAAAATTGCATAAATTATCGATTACGTATACATCGACACGCGACTAGGCAAATGAAGAATAGATTAGCTTCTGTCATCGGTGAAAGACGAATCAGGAATCAACATACAGACACTGCTGTATAATAATAATAATATGCATGCGTCGACTTGATAGGTTTAATCGACTTCACTCCCTGCGAACGACAACGATTAATAATTATATCGTCTTTAAAATAGGTTTTAGGTCTGCGTGTGCACAATGTGTATGCAATTCCTGCTGGCTGATAACATGAATTTAATCATTGCGCACAATCGCGGCCATTAAATAATACATTACCTAGCCATATTCGTTGCATATTGCGAAGCATGCGTCACCCGCGCAGGTAAAGTTGTACATTGTTTCTTCAGACAGAACGATTTTAATGTTGAAGTCATCAACCAGGCGACTGTTAAATTAATTGAACTGGACAACAATTGATTTTTTTAAATCGCCTAACTGACGTTTCGTTGCTGGTAAAGTGTATTAGTAATAATTGTATTGCATGTTGGTATATAATGTAACTATGTATACTTTGGAAAAATTCAGTATATAATGATTTTGATTCAATTATATATATATATATATATATATATATATATATATATATATATATATATATATATATATATATATAGGCATATGAGTTTTCAAATTTCTGCTACCTCGCGTCATAATTGCTGTAATTTTTACCTGCAATTATCTAGCAAATTACTTCGAGGAAATTACCTAGTGAAATGTCATTCACAAATCTTGTATAACTACAGACTGAGGCCAGGCCGTCTTGTGTAACTACAGACTGAGGCCGTCTTGTGTAACTACAGACTGAGGCTGTCTTGTGTAACTACAGACTGAGGCCGTTTTGTGTAACTACAGACTGAGGCCGTCTTGTGTGGTCAATGAAGTTGCGCCGTCGAGTGCTTCAAATGCCGAGCCACGGCGGCATTAAATTGGATAGCGCCGATGTGTAATCGGCCGTATGAATTCGCCTTTATAGTGCGGGCTTTGTGCGAAATAGCCACGTAGTGGCACGTACACGATGTTGCCACATACAGTTGTCCTTGTCACATACAGCGCGCCAGTGTCACGTACGCGGATGTCGTTTTCACGTGAACGATGTCTTTGCCACATTCACGAATGTCGTTGTCACGTATACGATGTCGTTGCCATGTACGTGGGTGTCGTTGTCACGTACACGATGTCGTTGCCATGTTCACGCATGTGGTTGTCACGTACACGGCCAAAATAACAAATGCACGTTGCGTAGTCGAGACGTCCTCTGTCTTGGTTAGTCGTGTCGGGGTCAATAATTGACCTTCGTGGACCGAGAGTGGTCATTAACGACCGACCGTCCAGTCACTTGGTCACTTGATCACGGCGACAACAGCTGTGACCGCGTGTCGCGTGTACTTCACACGTGAAGCGTTCTGAGTACTTAACGTTCCTACAATAGTTCATAACGCAATAAGTCTCCTGTCAAGTCGATAGAACTGCTAAGAGCGACTTACGATTTACTCCCCGGCATAGCTTGCTTACTTAAACACCACCTCACCGTATCTGTGAAGATTTCAGCCACGGTACATGTAATGCGCGAAGACTGTGCGTCCACAAATGTTCACCACTGTTTATAGCCATAGCATTCGGCTTAGGGAACAGGAGCAATGAAGAGACTAAAACTTCCATAAGGTTCGTAAGGGCAGCCCATGATTCGAACCCGGGTTCTTTCTTTTGAGAATCCGATGCTCTAGTCACTGCGCCACTGCGCCACTGCGCTCCAATATACTAGACTAGACTAGGGGCCCATTTCATTAACGTTGAAAAAACTCTTAAACTCGATGTTGCACTTTAAGATCAGTTTTGATCCTTAAAAATAACCTTGAATACCCGAATAATGTCAACACCATGACGTACGGCGTCAACAGGTCATTGACATTGGTGTGTCATGGTAATTGTGTCCTCAGTAATACAGAAATTAATATTTGCGTTTTTTTTAGTCATTTAATTTAGCAACGGATTATGTTTAAGGATGCATTTTCCGTTAAGAGCTCACTATCTTAGCGAAATGGTTCCCTAGGTCTGATAGACCCCAATTGTTCCGCGTTCCAGCGAGTTTTGTTTGTGTTAGTTAACTTTTGTTTGTGAAAGCTACTAACTCGTAAAACATGTTCTTGTCAGAAAACAACCAGCTAGATTTGTTCTGGAAAGATATCTGTATCGCAATTACTGCGCTTAACTTATTAACACAAAACAATTTTCCTTAATAAAAAGGAAGGTCATAATTTGCGGTGGGGGGAAAGTTCATTTGGCTTCAAACCCCAGGGCCTGAGTGCCATATCGTAAGATAACCCACCTACGCCGGACCTCCCGATCAGGCTATGTAAGCGATATTATTATAGACCGTGGTAGTTGAGTAATGCTGAATTTGTGGTGTCTATACCAAGACACAGAATGTTTATATTTATGTTTAGTGATACTTTTATTCGCATCAATTTTATGTTAAAACTAAGCCATAATAAAACTAAAACGATTCCCTTTCGAAACACGTTATACATCTAGTTATGTATATATGTTCTTTGTGTCTCAATTAATCACCTATGCAAATTAAGGCCGCTGATCGCTCGGTGGCGCTACTGGTTTCTGCCGTCAAATGAATCAACACGAGTAATGTCTATAAATATCAGTTTCTATTGCTATGGCGGTAAGACATTCACTGTTATGTGTATACATGTTCATCTGTGTATAGCGACATATATTTCCGGGCTAGTCAATACTTTTTTAAACACACATGCAATTACAAGACTTATGAATGAAAACGCAGTGAAATACGGGTCCATAAAAGGATGTTTTCGTCGGCCAAGTTACAGTTGCAGGGTTGCAGCGCGGTAAAATGGCCTGAAAAATAGCCTGCTATACGCTATACAAGTGCCCATTGTACGGGGGAGGAGGGGGGCGTAATTTATTATGAAACACTGATTCATTGTGTTTGTGTTTGTGTTTGTGTGCGTATGCGTGTGCGTGTTTAAACTTATAGAATAGCAGCTCACGAAGGTATTTGCTGTTATCGGGCCGCGTATTGTTGATCGTAGGTATCGTTTCATTGAATAGACGTACCAACAAAAAACTCATCAAATCTAGAAACTACTAAATGTAAACCAATTTAATTCGACTCGGTAAACAACGTTTATGTTGAACATGTTCATTCAATCACATCACTAAAATATCGCATCCTAAATTAACCGATTGTTATCAAGCAGACAACTTCGCGAACACGCCCACCCACACACACATGGTAACAAGAATACGGTGCATGTCATTGCATGCCGTGGCTGAACATTGTGACTGATGTTACCCAACATCAAGTTAACAACATTGAAGTTCGGAAGACCCATATAATACTTGATGGAAATCGAAAATAAACCGAAACATACATCAAGCATGTATATGTTGCAGAATTCCAGTTACAGCTATGTTTGAAGCTACGACTCGCGTCCACACTGTGATACGACGCGGAGAGAAGTGAATAATTTAATACACATCGAACTGCGGTCGAAATAATCAACAAAATGGATTGCCGGCATTTCCACGAAGCGGGTCTATTCAAGGACTTCATTGAATAGCTGAAGTCGCACAAACAGACTAGAATAAGCAGAACCGGTTTATTAACAACGGCGCACCTAACTACGGATATATTTAGACATTATGATAAAGGCTAATGCTAATTTTATATCTGGGGAAGAGTGCGGTAATCATTATTCTTTGTTGTACATTTCACGCACACCCAAGGCAACTACCAGAACATGTATGTCGGGGGAAGGGGGTCGTATTTTTTAGAGGAAACCACACACCTAGTGGGACACCTTTCGCAACACCAGTCACGTACATTTCACTAATGTTGTTAAGAGCTCTTCAACCAGAATTTGCAATTAAAAACTAGTTCTGGTCGTCAACAGTAATCTTGAATAATGTCAACACCACGCCGCACCACCCGGACATTGTCACTGACTAATCTGTCACAGTAATATGTACGGCAATAAGCATTTGCGATTAATTTTTTTAATTATATTTAACAGCGAATCTAATCATCTTGTTCACTGATGAATTTTGCTTGAGGCTCTTTATCTCAGTGAAACGGTCGCTCAGGAGACGACGGGTTTCCATCGTGAAACAATCCGGAACAGACAAATCTGTCGCGTTGTTAGTCGTGTGGATGTTACCCAATTTTTTTTTAAAAATGTTTTTTAAATATCGTGGCTTCCCATACTAATGTAATTATATTTAAATCGCTGGCAATGTACCATACTACAGCTGACGATGTGAAAACCAGATCCTGGATGTGAAAATCACAGTCTACAGCATGGACACTGAACACCGGAGCTAGCAGAGTGAAAACAACATTCCGCGAGGTGAAGATCACTGGACACCTGAGCTAGCAGAGTGAAAACAACATTCCGCGAGGTGAAGATCACTGGACACCGGAGCTAGCAGAGTGAAAACAACATTCCGCGAGGTGAAGATCACTGGACACCGGAGCTAGCAGAGTGAAAACAACATTCCGCGAGGTGAAGATCACTGGACACCGGAGCTAGCAGAGTGAAAACAACATTCCGCGAGGTGAAGATCACTGGACACCGGAGCTAGCAGAGTGAAAACAACATTCCGCGAGGTAAACGATTACTGGACACCGGAGCTAGCAGAGTGAAAACAACATTCCGCGAGGTGAAGATCACTGGACACCGGAGCTAGCAGAGTGAAAACAACATTCCGCGAGGTGAAGATCACTGGACACCGGAGCTAGCAGAGTGAAAACAACATTCCGCGAAGTGAAGATCACTGGACACCGGAGCTAGCAGAGTGAAAACAACATTCCGCGAGGTGAAGATACTGGACACCGGAGCTAGCAGAGTGAAAACAACATTCCGCGAGGTGAAGATCACTGGACACCGGAGCTAGCAGAGTGAAAACAACATTCCGCGAGGTGAAGATCACTGGACACCGGAGCTAGCAGAGTGAAAACAACATTCCGCGAGGTGAAGATCACTGGACACCGGAGCTAGCAGAGTGAAAACAACATTCCGCGAGGTGAAGATCACTGGACACCGGAGCTAGCAGAGTGAAAACAACATTCCGCGAGGTGAAGATCACTGGACACCGGAGCTAGCAGAGTGAAAACAACATTCCGCGAGGTGAAGATCACTGGACACCGGAGCTAGCAGAGTGAAAACAACATTACGCGAGGTGAAGATCACTGGACACCGGAGCTAGCAGAGTGAAAACAACATTACGCGAGGTGAAGATCACTGGACACCGGAGCTAGCAGAGTGAAAACAACATTAGCGAGGTTGAAGATCACTGGACACCGGACAGCGAGAGAGTGAATAATTTAATACATCGAACTGCGGTCGAAATAATCAACAAAATGGATCCCGGATTCCACGAAGCGGGTTGATAAACACATTGATAGCAAAGTGAAATAAACTGGACATAAGCAGACAGGTTATGAAAACAACATTCCTGAGAGTGAGATATACTGGACACGGATACAAGGCAATGCAATTTATTCGGGGAAGATCATTTTGGACCACCACCTAGCAGAGGAAACAAACATTCCGCGAGGGTGAAGATCACTGGCACCGATTGCAGAGTGAAAACACATTCGCTGAGTGGGAAGTCAACACGGACACCGACTGCACTGAGTGAAATCAACATTTGCATTGAAATACTAGTTACAGCGAACAGAAATTGATGAAAAAAACCATTCCGCAACGTGAAGTCACTGGACACTGAAGTACAATGAACGAACAACATTTCGCGAATTTTAAGATTATGGACACGAAGCTAGCATATTGTACACATGAATTTTGCTGAGGTGAAGATCACTGGACACCGGAGCCAGCAGAGTGAAAACAACATTCGCGAGGTGAAGTCTGGACACCGGAGCTAGCAGAGTGAAAACAACATTACGCGAGGTGAAGATCACTGGACACCTGAGCTAGCAGAGTGAAAACAACAGTCCGCGAGGTGAAGATCACTGGACACCGGAGCTAGCAGAGTGAAAACAACATTCCGCGAGGTGAAGATCACTGGACACCGGAGCTAGCAGAGTGAAAACAACATTCCGCGAGGTGAAGATCACTGGACACCGGAGCTAGCAGAGTGAAAACAACATTCCGCGAGGTGAAGATCACTGGACACCGGAGCTAGCAGAGTGAAAACAACATTCCGCGAGGTGAAGATCACTGGACACCGGAGCTAGCAGAGTGAAAACAACATTCCGCGAGGTGACGATCACTGGACACCGGAGCTAGCAGAGTGAAAACAACATTCCGCGAGGTGAAGATCACTGGACACCGGAGCTAGCAGAGTGAAAACAACATTCCGCGAGGTGAAGATCACTGGACACCGGAGCTAGCAGAGTGAAAACAACATTCCGCGAGGTGAAGATCACTGGACACCGGAGCTAGCAGAGTGAAAACAACATTCCGCGAGGTGAAGATCACTGGACACCGGAGCTAGCAGAGTGAAAACAACATTCCGCGAGGTGAAGATTACTGGACACCGGAGCTAGCAGAGTGAAAACAACATTCCGCGAGGTGAAGATCACTGGACACCGGAGCTAGCAGAGTGAAAACAACATTCCGCGAGGTGAAGATCACTGGACACCGGAGCTAGCAGAGTGAAAACAACATTCCGCGAGGTGAAGATCACTGGACACCGGAGCTAGCAGAGTGAAAACAACATTCCGCGAGGTGAAGATCACTGGACACCGGAGCTAGCAGAGTGAAAACAACATTCCGCGAGGTGAAGATCACTGGACACCGGAGCTAGCAGAGTGAAAACAACATTCCGCGAGGTGAAGATCACTGGACACCTGAGCTAGCAGAGTGAAAACAACATTACGCGAGGTGAAGATCACTGGACACCGGAGCTAGCAGAGTGAAAACAACATTACGCGAGGTGAAGATCACTGGACACCGGAGCTAGCAGAGTGAAAACAACATTCCGCGAGGTGAAGATTACTGGACACCGGAGCTAGCAGAGTGAAAACAACATTCCGCGAGGTGAAGATCACTGGACACCGGAGCTAGCAGAGTGAAAACAACATTCGCGAGGTGAAGATCACTGGACACCGGAGCTAGCAGAGTGAAAACAACATTCGCGAGGTGAAGATCACTGGACACCGGAGTGGGAAAAACAATCGCGAGGTGAAGATCACTGGACACCGGAGCTAGCAGAGTGAAAACAACATTCCGCGAGGTGAAGATCACTGGACACCGGAGCTAGCAGAGTGAAAACAACATTCCGCGAGGTGAAGATCACTGGACACCGAAGCTAGCAGAGTGAAAACAACATTACGCGAGGTGAAGATCACTGGACACCGGAGCTAGCAGAGTGAAAACAACATTCCGCGAGGTGAAGATCACTGGACACCGGAGCTAGCAGAGTGAAAACAACATTCCGCGAGGTGAAGATCACTGGACACCGGAGCTAGCAGAGTGAAAACAACATTCCGCGAGGTGAAGATTACTGGACACCGGAGCTAGCAGAGTGAAAACAACATTCCGCGAGGTGAAGATCACTGGACACCGGAGCTAGCAGAGTGAAAACAACATTACGCGAGGTGAAGATCACTGGACACCGGAGCTAGCAGAGTGAAAACAACATTCCGCGAGGTGAAGATTACTGGACACCGGAGCTAGCAGAGTGAAAACAACATTCCGCGAGGTGAAGATCACTGGACACCGGAGCTAGCAGAGTGAAAACAACATTCCGCGAGGTGAAGATTACTGGACACCGGAGCTAGCAGAGTGAAAACAACATTACGCGAGGTGAAGATCACTGGACACCGGAGCTAGCAGAGTGAAAACAACATTACGCGAGGTGAAGTTCACTGGACACCGGAGCTAGCAGAGTGAAAACAACATTACGCGAGGTGAAGTTCACTGGACACCGGAGCTAGCAGAGTGAAAACAACATTACGCGAGGTGAAGATCACTGGACACCGGAGCTAGCAGAGTGAAAACAACATTACGCGAGGTGAAGTTCACTGGACACCGGAGCTAGCAGAGTGAAAACAACATTCCGCGAGGTGAAGATCACTGGACACCGGAGCTAGCAGAGTGAAAACAACATTCCGCGAGGTGAAGATCACTGGACACCGGAGCTAGCAGAGTGAAAACAACATTCCGCGAGGTGAAGATCACTGGACACCGGAGCTAGCAGAGTGAAAACAACATTCCGCGAGGTGAAGATCACTGGACACCGGAGCTAGCAGAGTGAAAACAACATTCCGCGAGGTGAAGATCACTGGACACCGGACTAGCAGAGTGAAAACAACATTACGCGAGGTGAAGTTCACTGGACACCGGAGCTAGCAGAGTGAAAACAACATTCTGCGAGGTGAAGATCACTGCTGAAAAAGTGAAAACCAGTGTATAAAATGGTGATATCAACAGTTGACTCTGAGAAAACCACTGCCAAATGATCTGATACTTTTGAAGATTGTTTTCTTGGAAACATATTTTTTGCATCTTCAACTATTGTATCTTTGGAGATAGTGAGAACATAGCTGACACAGAACTCAACTAATTTTTTCTCGAAAAGTGTCACACTTTAACACGAAGAGTCATTACAGTACGCCTAACATCGATGCTTACATTATCAGAACACCGTTGATGGTGTCCTTGTGCAGATCTTAACGTGCGACAATACGGTATTTCTTTCATGACACTTCACAAATCACATGCCTCGGATTATTTATTTAATGACGCCAATGTCAACATCTCACTTCTAGTTCAAGTGAACTGCAAGTACTGACAGAAATTGCCAAAACTATGTTGATCAACTTACGCCAAAACACCATCGCCTCGTATTAGCTCACTAGTAGGCTGTAAGTAGACACATGGAATTGCGTCCTCGTTGCTTGGTGGTGCGATCTGACGTCACAGTGTTGTGACATCACAAACGTGCGATGACGTAATTCACGCCACTTTCACGAGAATGAAACTGTTTCGTGCGCAATATTACTCGTTCACATAAAATCAGCCTTCAATCAAATCCACTTGAATACGCTTCTAAAACCGAATGCGACTGTAATGTTAATTCTAGAACACAAGCTTCCTCTTGTAGAAAAAAAACATCCGGTCAGTAGTTTTATTAGCAAAGACGAAGAAGACATCTGGGGACCATTTCATCAACACGTTTTTCACTGCTAGGAACTGCCATATTCAATAGATTGAACGTTACTACCTGGGAGGGAAACGGCAAAATGTTGGACATTTTAAATCGAGATATCATCCCCTTGACCGTGACCTAAGATTTCATGACGGATTACGTTACTATTTACTAATTAATGTCTTACTGAAACAACCCCTGATCTATGAGAAGTAGGAATTATGCAAAATGTTCTTCGTTTTGGCGCGTATTTTACGAGTCGCCATATTGACTTGCTGTTCCCTTTTTAGTTAAAAGCATGCTAAATCACGCGAGATCAGTGAAATAATATGCATAGTTTGTGCATAACACTGTATCTGTTAACAGTAAAAAGACACTTTATAACTCCACGTTTCGTCAAAAGAACAGAAACTGACATGAATGCTTACATTTATGCAGGCAAGCAACGCCGCTTTAGAATCAACAGCTCGTGATTCAGCAACGGCGTAAACAGGTTTTGAGACGGTCTCGCCAGCAGCAGTTGCGTCGGCGGGCACTAGGCGGGGCTGCGCGGTGCGAACGTAGCTGTCTGCAGCCAATCACAGCGCGCCTTTGTACAACGGCGCCTAGTCATTGGACGCTGGTCGCAGCGCGTGCAATGCCGCAACGCTGCATTCGTCGTTGGCGGTACAAGGATCCGACGAGAAACTCTAGACCTTCCAGCGAGATCTATGGCTGTACAATTCGCAGTTGGAAAAGGAAGTCTATCATCACTCGCATTTCGAAGAAATTAGACCACAGGCGGTATCAGTCTGCACGTAAGACGGACATGATGCTTGCAGCATTCGTTCACAGAGTTTTATTTTTGTGTAACACATTATTCGTATAACGATCCCCTCTCGTAGACTAGACCACTAGCGAACTGGGGGTTACCTGCTAAACTAACAAGGACACACACACACACACACACACACACACACACACACACACACACACACACACACACACACACACACACACACACACACACACACACACACACACACACACACACACACACACACACACACACACACACACACACACACACACACACACACACACACACACACACACACACACACACACACACACACACACACACACACACACACACACACACACACACACACACACACACACACACACACACACACACACACACACACACACACACACACACACATGGAACATGACATCACCCGCTAATGTGACGTCACGACTAACACGCGGTCGGTAATGACTGTTTAATGTGTTATTCAACACGTGGGAAAGTGTTACATTATTTCGATGGGGCATGAAGGTAACCAGGGTTCGGAGATAAAGTGCCCGGGTGTTATCTAAATACAGTCATGCTATATTTTTAGGCCACCAGTTAGAGTGCAGTGTATACATGCCCACTTTCGAAATCCCGGAGGTTCAACATATTTTGTCAGGCGCGGTGGCGAAGCGAAAGTGACTGAAATATTCTCCGTCTGTCACCAAGCCGTTGGTTTCCAAGGTTAGTCTGTTGTAACGAATGACTTTCGAAAAGAACACGTGGTATTGACGGAGATGCTTCAACTCAAAATGAAGTCAAATTTATCGTTGCGATTTACAGTACATACAAATAAAATCAAGAGTACAATAAGGGAATATTATAGAACATTATATAATGTTATATTCCCTTAGTTTCGTGGATCTCAACAATAGGGTTATGTCGGATTAATAATAATAATTTTATTGTCCAGGCATAGAATGGATATACATCTTGCACTTTGGAGGATGCATACAAAACAATATTCAAATGTATACAGTAATGCATGTGTACAATAAAATCAAGTATATAAATATATAAACGGTAGCTGTAAAAATATATCAAATACTGGAATAAATATACTAAATACGATATGACAATATTATAAGATAAATGGACATGTTTACAGCGCTGTAGACTACACCTCTTTCAACCCAAACTTCCAAAGAAAATGCGGGTGACCTATAATTTTGCATTATCCATTATACAACTATCCCATAAACCTGCCGACCTTCTCCCGTACTAAACAACAGCGATTGCACGACGTATAATCACGCGATAACGCCAGCCGATTCTCTAAACTGGAATGGTCCGACCACTGACTTGCACAAAATGGCGCCAAAACATCGATTGCCCCACCGACACTACGCGTACGGTGTAGCAGTTTGCCGCTGACTAGGTCATCAAACTGGCGACAAAGTCCACCTTGCGACAGCTTTCACTCGGCGGCTTCATCAACTTCCCCCATTGGTAAGTCACGGCTTGTCGTCCCACACATTCCTGTGTACGCGTCCCTTTGTATAAAAAGCAGATGATGTCGTTCGAGCTTGTGGACAAGTTTCTCAGTGCGAAGCGTAAAAGGTAAAAAGCCTCTGCCTGCCCTGGCCTGTCCTGGCGTAAGCCTAGCCAGGCGACATGGGTGCAATGTCTCGCTAGTGTCGAAGTTTGCATAATGTGTTTACATCGTGCGTGATTAATGGTTTTGTCACACGCTAACCTCACTCACGTCCAACGAAGCAAGGCCTCGGTGCGACAGAAATCGTGAACAGCTGAACAAAAAAGAGTTGGTTATTTATTAAAACTACCTGTCAGTGACGACGCTGTGGGCTATACGCCATCTTGCCCGCTTCCTTTGGCCCGAGGCAGTTGTTTCAATTTTACATAACATGTTAACAAGTTGAAACGATCGAACTGTAACATTGTAATAATATGTTAAAACGTGACGCGAAAGGGCCGCCGCTGAAATAGCCGCTTCAGTGATTCGTGCGCATTTTCATAAAATCTGACACGTCAAAAGAAGCACCATATCGTTGATCCGAGATGGCAGTACCCTGGCAGTGGGCGGAGTTAGATGTCGCTCCGACTAAACTGTCGCCGGAAATCTGACACTCGCGCGCAGTGGAGCACGACTCGGCTTTTGCAAATGACTATAGCAGCCACGCACGTTGTCGCGGCCGAGAGCGTGCCACTTAAAGGGCCGGCGCCCACCACAAGTAACGTTGCCGGGCCGACCGAATCAACACGATTTTTGCAGCGCTGGCATCTGTTTTGACAGAACGTTCATTATGAACACAATTTGAATGGCGCGTATTGATCTATTCTTCTCGCCAGCGTTCGACATTCTCCACGTCAAAAGCTTGAACGTGGTCGATAAAAGCGTTTTGGTTGTCGCGGTTTTGTTTAATCGGAAGTTTGCTAATGTCGTGTTTGCGGTATAGGGGCGATGACATTGACAGGCCCAAAGCCGCAAAAATGTTGTTAGTGTTACATTTAAGATATCTTACATCCATTCGTCAATGCATGTTCATTGAGGTGGTCATGTTATCAAGAATCGACAAGCAGCTGGCGCATAAAACGTTGTGTTTTGCATTACTAATCAAGTTAGAATGCGCTTTCTTTGAAGTCGTTACAAGATCAAGAGGTCATCCGATAACGACAGAGCGATTAAGCATTAATAGTTACTTACATTACCCGGGTATCAGTGTCAAATTTGACAACAGGAAGCACAAAGTAACCTACATGACAACAATTGTGCACGATTTGTATTTAAACGTGTTAGCCAGCATTTAAATATAAAATTATAACTACCCCGTGTAGGGTAGATGCCGCGGGGGGGCTTTGGAAGCCCTTCAGCTGTCATGTAGTTTCATTGAGTAGTGCCCTTGGTGCGTGTGACGGCGCCGATCCACGGGGGGGGGGGGCTAATAGGTGTTGTCATGGCAACGCCCAGTCGGACCGATCTACTGCAAGAGATGTTTACGCAGGGCCAACGGGCATATTCATGGACAGGTTGTCGCGTATTTACTAGCGGCGCCAGGTGTAAATGTTTCATGTGGTCAGCGACATTGTTTGGTGCAGACGACAACTTTGTGTATCGTGACATTATGCAGCACGTGTTCCATTTGCTGGCATTCACTACTCAGTCATTGGGTTGTGTGGGCATAAGCCACAATTTGATCTATAAGTACCCAGTACAGGTTCGCGTGTTGGCGACATGTCACATTTTATTTGTTATTAAATCAGTACTGATTCCATTTGGTGGTGGTCAGTTGTTTGGGGATAGCCCACAATTATATGTTGCTATTACCCAGTAGTTATTGCAATTAGTCTGTTGGTAATTAGGTGTAGCTGACTGAGTAAGCATAAATATGAAATGTTGGTGATACTCAGACAGTGAAAGGGCTGTTTCAGACTGTAGATAGAATGTGATAGTGGCCAAACTAGGGTTGATTCGAGTGATACAAGAACAATGTAAACATGATTGCCAGTAGAACTCAGTTGCGTCTGATGTATGAATTACAATTAATTTGCTGGTTAACAGATACATAAGCAAACTAATATATCATTCCAAATTGGCAGAGTACACAAAAAAGGTATATAAATAGGCCTATAACTATTAAAAAAACACGCTGAAACAAAGAGTGCTGTTTGTATAACTCGGATGAGTCCACATTGAAACAAAGTACTCATGCAGAATGAACAAAGTCTTAAGGCACATACCTGCTGATTTTCTACGGACTAGTCGGTGTAAAATCAGTCAGCGGACTGCAGTTGGTAGGTGAGTGCTGAAATTTAGGCTGACGGTCGGCTTTATTCCACGGTATAAAGGCTAACAATGTGAATAAATAATTGTTATTCACAGAACTTACAAAGATGTGAGTTGGACAGACAATACATATATGAAAAAGCTGGTTAGTGACATCCATGTGTCATCTTGAGTATGTTGCCATTGATGATGATATTGTAAAAAATATTCAAATTGGGTTTACTCTAAAAATTATCTCTATTTTTTCTGGTTTGCCATGCTTGCTCAATATCAGAAGACAGGGCAGGGCGGCTATTCAAATCACCCCTCCAAGTGGGTACACCTCGCTAGGTCGATTTATTCCTTTCTGACACACTTTACTGCACCAGGGGAATTTTTGGGGGGTGGAGGGGTGTCATTTACCCTTTGTGTAGGGTGGCAGGTCTGGGGTGACTCTGTGTAAGACTAATGAGGGGTTTGTAGCTGGGGGTATGTACCCTCCTCTGACTGGCTGTCAGGTGTCTACAGCCATAGATATTCCCTTGTTGCACGGGTCATTTCCCCAAATAATCACTAGTCATGGTGGTTCATAAAGGTTTATTGTCTGTCTGAGGTTGGTCGGCCGTAACCAGCACACAATCTGATGGTCCTGTTGTTGTAGGTACCGGGTAGTCCACTGCGGATTAGTCATTTTTCTTCAGCATGAGCAGTTGGGGACATAGTGATAGTTAGACTAGCTTAATAGTTTTTCAATTTTTTCTATGTTGAGGCAAACTCCAAAAAACAGACATTAGAAATACAGTTGACATATATTGGTGTGTCGATTTCTGTCATCACAAATGCCTTCGAATTGTTCATCTTCTTCTGACCTTGATTTTAATTTTCTCCAATTAGCTCCTGTGGCATTTGTTGTAGATCATGTGCTGCATTAGCACATGTGGGAGGGAATCATGTGAAGCAGTGATCCTCTCCCTCGATCCTCAAACCTCTGAGTAATTACCAGATCTATCTTCTGTATATTTGTTTTGATATTCCGAAAACTTACCATACACTTATGTGGAATTTAAGTGTATTCTGACATTTGTGGAGAGGTCATAAATGACGAGACATGAAGGTAGTCAGTGGATATCCAGCGAACTGTGCAGACTGCCCAGCTAGTCGTCCAATTGACTGAGTGAAACTTCTGATGAGAGAGTGCCTGTAATATGATGAATCCGGGTGTGTATGAATCACCCACCCCCCCGGCCCCCACCCCTTCAACAGGAGGCCTTCTTATACACGGTGTACACAAGTCATTATCTGAGTGACAGGTTTTATAATTTATAATGCTTTTGGAATATGTGTGATTGCCCAAATACATTTACAGTTAGATGTTTTTAATATAGTTGCATGAAGTCTATTTTACCTATTCAAAATTGTGTTAAAAAGCTAGGCCATAAATAGTATTAATAAGCAAGTTATTGCCATTACTAATCCTTTACATCATTAAGCACATAGAAATTATCACATCCAACTACTTAGAAATGGAGTCAAATGACAGTGTAAATTCTAACCATGAGTAATTTAGTGATTATGAGTAATTAAACAGTGAACTCTAAATAACTTCCGAGTTAATGTTTACCAAAAATGTAATGTGTCAATGCCCTTTGTTTTCCTTGCTCTGTTTGATGCTTACATACTCTGATGCATATAGTAAATATACTGTTTTTGTGGCATATATTTATCTAGAGCATAGTTTCTTATCGTAAAACTATTGTGTGCATTTATATTGGGGATCTATGCAAACTGTTTGCACAAAGTATTAATGTAAAAGTTATGCCGTTGGGATTAATAAGTATTTAACAAAAGAAAATGGCTACATTTCTACAGGAAATCTGTCATAATATAAAATAAAAAGAACTAGTATTAGTAAACGTATGTGTAGCCACTGCTTGTTTATTGGCCTATAAATGTGTCATTGTGCATGTTTGCTTGTGTTTATATGGTGCATTTATATCACTCACTGGGTGGCTTCTTTTTATGAATCATATATATATATATATATATATATATATATATATATATATATATATATATATATATATATATATATATATATATATATATATATATATATATATATATATATATATATATAAATATTATAGAGAGAATATGAAATATTATGTTAATCAAAGTATGTAAATTGTGTCTAGTTTTAAATACAGTTCTCTATCAACATCTTGAAAGATATTAACACCAACATTGTGTCGACTTGTCCCCTAATCTGTAACTGTAAGAAAGATATAGTGGGCCAATTATCTGTGACTAAGGGTGTCAGCATTTCCACCCTCCATGAAGGATAGCTTGCCCCTTAAATTAGGGGCGTGATTGGTATGACTCTTCAAAGCATTCATCACACCCTAAGGTAACCTTTAGTGTGTCAAAAACTGAGATCACTTTCAGTGGTTCGTACTAAATTGCAGTAAACCCATTATAGATGCACATTTGTGATTAATTCAAACATTTGTGACAGTGCCTTATGCAGTTTTATGTATATAAACGTTTGCTCTCTAGTCTGGCTTAAATATTTGTAATTACTTCTGCACTGTTGCTCGGGCACAAATGGTTTTGGGCAGGTCCAATGTTTCACCATAATTATATGCAATGAAATCATAGCAGATTGTGTGCATTGGTGTGGTTCATGACAGGGTCATGTTAGCTTTGTATTGTTCGACTCAAATGTGGCATTCTCCAAACGTAATTTAACCTCATTTTGTAAGCATTTTAATGGTGGTTTTGTCATGGATTTTCAACCAAGTGGAATAATCATTATGCATAGCACTAGTAGCGTGCTATGGCAACAAAGAAATGGCCACGGCAAATTTAGAGCATTCGAATCTGTCCTATTGTTATCGACTTTACAATATAGCCGATTGTGTGTTTTGCACATCTGTGAAGGCTCACACAATGCGACAGTTTCCTGCGCCAAAAACCCGTCTGGCGGCCGGTCAATGCGGTCACTACTTCTGCTTGACCGCTTGCGGCATTGGAGCGGAATATTTCAGTACTGATGCATCGATTTCTTCTTCATCATCCTGTCACTGCGCCCTGTTTCTGGCGCCAGACAGGCACGTCCCATATTCCCCACGCCGCTCCTCGGTTTTAAAACCCGGGCCATAAACAAATCCGGGATACTTGGCGCAGTTTCGCGCAACTGGCGTTGCATTAAGCAGCCATCAATCATGGCGGCCGATTGGGGAGACTAGAAACTAATTGCGACCGTCGCGGCGCGCGCTATGGTATGCGTGGAGTACCTTGAAACCGCCGCCGGCGCCGCCCCCCAAGTTCGCCGCGTACGCCGCGACGAAAATGGAGTAGCTGGAAACTGCCGCTGGCGCCGCCGCCCCCCATTAGCCGCGTACGTAGACTGCGACGAGAGTGGAGCGCCTGGAAACCGACTGCCGCGTAATGGCGGCAGATACTATGGCGTTTATTCTTGGCCGGGCGCGTCATGTTTGGTTATGCGCGCGGATATAGCGGGCTGTTTCTTTCTGTTATGTGGCATGCTAGTAGCATACAAATGAATCTCGCTGATTTCGAGGGGCTCTGTATTGTTGGGGCTTCAAAATACGACACAAGATAGACATGTAAATTAGTGTTCTGTGGAATAGTTGACGATAGCGTTCATAGGCAGAACCAGAGTTTGAACTTGATTACTGATAGTTTTGATTAGCCTAATTGTTGAACTGTATATCCGAGACTAAGTTATAATCTAACTAAGACTAAGTTATAATCTACTGAAATACTTGCAGAATAATTGTTAATTGCATTTATAAAATAATTAAGTATTTTGGACACAATGAAGGTACAATTATTTAGTGGTAAAAATGTGTGGTGAATTGTGTAAATGAAGGCAATGCAACATAATTGCATACATACACACATAGATTAACTCACTTATACGTATGCGCATACATAACCACACATACATGTTCCCACATGGTCAAATTTTCTTGATAATAATTTATTTCCTATTGATGATAATCTGATGACATTTTCTGTTGGATGACTGAGAGTAGATTGTATGCTAGCATAGAAAGGCAGCATGAAAGAATAAAAAAGGTTTCACAGATATTCTGTCATTACGTTATGCGGTTTCAGCACAGAATTTAGGGTGGGTGGGTGGGTGGGTGGGTGGATGGTGGGTGGGTGGATGGTGGGTGGGTGGATGGTGGCTGGCTGGCTGGCTGGCTGGCTGGCTGGGTGGGTGGGTGGGTGGGTGGGTGGGATGGATGGATGGATGGATGGATGGATGGATGGATGGATGGATGGATGGATGGATGGATGGATGGATGGATGGATGGATGGATGGATGGATGGATGGATGGATGGATGGATGGATGGATGGATGGATGGATGGATGGATGGATGGATGGATGGATGGATGGATGGATGGATGGATGGATGGATGGATCGTAAGAAAAACAGGCATATATGGACTCGGCTTGTAGCTCAGAAGGTATTTCATGTTCATGAACATTTAAGAACTCAGTAATAACCCTAATCAGTGTAAACTACTTGTGGCAAGTAAACTACTTGTTTATTTCACATCTCTCCTTCTCAACTTTTGTCCCAGAAGAGGGTTGTTTGGGGGAGACCCTGTGATCTGATAAGGCCTGCTGATTCCAAGAAAAGCAGATGTGACATGTTAATGCTATTCCCAGAGTCAAAAGTCTGGCACATTTATCTGTCCCTTTGCTGGGGGGGGGGGTGAGATGCGGGAGGGGTCAGGCCACAATAACTTGCACCTGCTGGGTAGATCTGGGCTGAAATAAAAACCATTCAGTGGGACTCACAATTGCTGATCTTGTCAGCAATGGTACCATTTATTCTAACATAAAACGTGCCTCAGTATACTGGTAGCATATTTACAATGCAAATAACAAGTGTCCTTTTCAAAGCTCGTTGTTAGTTGAACATTATTTCTCATTTTCTGTGAATGAACTAATCCAGGAAATACAAATGATGAACAGTAAAATAAAAGATAAGATGCATGTACACAAATCTTTAAAAATCAATGAAAATAATATGGACGAAAATATTTCTAACGTTTTCATGAGCATTAATTTGATGACATAATGATAACAGTTATTTTGTATTGTGATACTCTATAAATCAAAATGGAGTCATAGTGTCTTTGGGGGGGGGGGGGCAGTGTGTGTGTGTGTGGGGAGGGTGTGCCTAATAAACAAGAGTTTGCTGGAATTACTTAGGTTTGGTGAAAGGTTTGTTCTGATTGGGATAAATCAAGTTTTATTATATTCAAATGGGAACTGGGCAGAGTTTTATTCAACACATACCATACCGTCTGTGTTTGATAAGATTACAGCAAATTACTCGGTACATAGTGTCTTCCTTGGATGTGACACGTTATTTTGTGTTCACTAGATGTGACAGTAATATTCAAAATTACGAGCATACTCGGCTGCCTGATTGACATTTATAGATTTTGTTCTAAAATCGTTTGTGAAAAGTGTTATGTTCACACCTCCTCAGAAAGCTGCACCAATTGTGTGCCAAGTTTCAAACAGCCTTCGCACTAGACCATCAGACTTTGTTATCTAAAGCTAACATGCACCTGTTATTAACCCATATCATTTTAGACTTTGACCCATGTCATTCTGATATCCCCCATGTGAGAACATTGCCCTTCCAGCAGGGTGGGGTGTTTATCTAGCTGCTAGTTCTGGGTGGGATCCTCACCCAGCCCAGATAATGCAGGTAATGTCCCCATAAAATGGTGTCATTTGGGAGATTCTAGTAATTAAAGTAAACAAGAGTATTTGGGTGGGCAGAATGGTATCAGTTAGACTCAGGGTTATACACACAGACCACAGATAGTGGCAACAACTGTTTATGTTTCTTGCTGATTGTCTCTAAGGGCCTAAATGCCTGTTGGTGGGTGGGGGGCAGTAGAACAGTTGGTTGAGCGTGGATATGACTTTCTATTAAAATAACTCCTGTAGGGAAATGACAGAATGGTGGGAATAATCTATGTTATAATTAAGTTGTACACATCAACAAGTTTAATCAGTGACACCACATGTTATGATGTAATCATGTATGTGAAAACATCAACTCTCGAAATAAAAGTCTCGTATATAAAACTGAGTTACACATGATTGAAAATATCAATATTTACATAAAAACTGAAATTTGCATGAGTATAAATATTGGTACTTGCACAAAACTGAGTTTCATTTTAGTTAAAATGATAATACTTCATAATTATATAAAACAGAGTTTTGTGTGAGTGAAAATATCAATGTTTATATATAAAAGTGAGTTTTGTGTGAGTGAAAATATTAATATTCATAAAATTATTGAATTATTTCATATATAAAACTGAGTTTCATATGTAACTGGAGTAGTTTTGTTGCTAAGTAGTAGTAGGACTGGTCCATTAGTTAGGAAGGACCTTGAGTGGTCGGTCCCACCAACCACAATGACCAGACAGATAGTATCTTTAGTATTTAGACCCTGTTTACTGCCCCAGGTACATGTCTAGGAGTAGTTTACAGGGCCATGTGGTGTCAAGTACCCCCTCCCCCACCCCTCAGTAGATATAATTTATTAGATAAACATTCCAGCCTGTGGCATACCAGGTATAAACAGTAAGTATAACAGAAATAGACCTATTGCTTGGGCAGGGTATGTATGATTGTTGCTGGCGGCTAATGCTTAGTAATACACAGTTTCACATGTTGTTGGTGGCAGCCACTTGTAATTACTGACCAAACCTGATAAGATAAACTGTGATCCTGGAGGGTAAATAGAAACACAATGGGTACATTACTGCCACACCAGAACAGATTGTTATATAAATTGATAATAGACATAATTTGTAGTAGTTTTAAATTCCTATATCAGGTCATACAGTTCTCAGAAACGTTTCAAATAAATATATTCCAAACATTGGGAACAGGAGTAAATAGATGCATTTATGCTTCCATGTTTCAAACATGTCGTAATTATATATAGCAAAAATGTTTTTTTATTTTTTCTTACTTACTCTTACAAGAACTGTACTCGCATTTAAGTTAAACAATAGCTGTGTTCATTAATCTCAAATACGTCTTTGGACCACTGCTGATTTGTATACATTGCTAACACATTATTCAAATATTTAGGTTGTAACAATTCATAGCAAATATTTTGTTGTAGAGGCAGAATTATGTGGTAGCAAGAAGTTATCCTTGTTACAAAGGTTGTTAATTTACTAGTCACAACAGAATAAATTAGAGATTTGTAAAGGATAAAAGTTGAACGGCTTTAGGAACAAGTCTATCTAGTTATGAAACAATGCCCATTTAATATATAAAAGAATATAGGTAAGGGTAATATAGATCAACATTTCAAATGTAGGCATACGATACTGAGTCAATTTATAGATTCTGAATATCTTCATAAGCTTCATTCTTAAAAAAAACAGCATTAAGTCAAATTAAAACATGTATGTAGTGCTTAAATTGGCTTTGCCTAGTGACAAGTATATGTGGATTTGTGTAGACACTCTATTTTATAATTATCACTATATTTTATAGTCGATACATCTGTACCGGGTAGTGCATTATCCCTTGTACAAAACAATGTGTAACTTAAAGCGTAAATGTCTGTCATATGGCACAGTTTGTTTATCCCCCCCAAAGCAGCAGTGAATAAGTGCAACCGTTTACATATCAGATACACTAACTCAGCATTAGACATGTCTATAATTGGCACAATAGCCATATTCATTATGCCTGAATGGGCAAGATGCCCTGAGGGTGTATGATCTTTGGAGGCAACTTCTTACGAGGTGACACAGAGGAGGAAATGCACTACAAAGAGGCACCACAAAGCTGCTGACAAACAGCAGCAGGCAAAAAGCAGTGGGCTTTGTTTGCAACGTTCCTGAGATGTTTCAGCCACGTAAACGGACGAGGGTAATTGAGTGTAACAACCTCGCGGACAAAGACAGCGGAAGAGTCTCGGTGAATGTCACACAGGTATGTATTACCTGCATGTTTCTATTGTGGGAAAAAATAAATTTGTAGTCAACTCTGTAGTGCTGTGTATAGAGCCAAGCGGATGTTGCCCTTGTGGGGTTTAAAAATAAAGAATAAATTTAAACGTTGTAAAACTGGCACTAACGTGTGTTTTATTCCTCCAAAATAAATGCATCCGTGGTATCATAGCAACTGCCAAAATGTGCTTTAATCAATGTATAATTTTTTGGTAGAGATATGGTGTGTTTTGGTGGAAAGTATTTTGAAGCCAGCACGTGGTGTTTGTGAAGACTTGTCTACCTGTCCATAGTTGTAATGACATTAGAAGGTGCACACGCAACAGGTTAATTTTCTCTCAGAACTATCCAACATTTGGAACATTTAACTGTTGAATTATAAGTTGTTTCCAGTTTGACTAAACATAATTAAACTACTTGTGCAGTCAGAGTGTTAGAGCAATGAAGTCCTACCATCTGTGCTTCGTACTATGACTTTACAATAAAAACGAAATGGAAAATCTCATCTAAATCTGGTACGCCTTCTAAACATAAAGTAGCTTCTAAAAATATATAATATCTAATATCTATCTACCTTCCTCTGACTATGCCAATATTTGAATGTTTATAGTTTGTTTTTTACTTTTTGCTCACTGTTCAGACTAGAATACAGTACATGTGTCAACATATTCCATATGTCATTGTTTAGTGTGTAGTATGTTTTCAACACATGGGTCCTTGTTCAACACATGGATCCTTGTTCTGTGAATGAATGAGTCATCTTTCAAAGTGTCGGTCTTGTTTGAAAAGTTAGCCATTCTACAATGTATGAGTCTGTTTCAACGTTTGGGTCCTTGTTAAATATACAGGGTTTTTGTTTAATGAGCGAACCTTTTTCAACAATTGGCTCTTTTACCCATGGCTGGACCCTTTGCAAATCTCAGAATTTAAGCTCAGTCAATGGAATTGTCCACAAGGAGTATGGTTAATGTCTGGTCGTGTGATGTATGTTTGATTTCAGCTACTCGCAGCTCATGTTTATTTGACGCAGGAATATGTTTGTTGACTCAGAAATAGGTTTGTTAACTCAGAAATAGGTTTGTTAACTCAGAAATAGATTTGCTAACTCAGAAATAGATTTGCCAACTCAGAAATAGGTAAGACTCAGTAAGGTATGTTGCCTCAATAATAAGTAGTCAATTCCATAATAGTTCTGTCGACATAGTAATAGGTATGTTGACTTAGTAATACGTTTGTTTTGCTCACAAAGACAGATTTTAAGAATGTATATTACATTTCCCCGGACTGAATGCCCTAGCACATAATGACACATTTATTTTGTGATGTAACCGATTAATCACAAATGCCCTAATACACTTTAAATAATTAATTATCCACTGGGAATAGAGATTAATTACAAGCAACTGTTTGTGTGAAGGAACAGTTAGGAGCGGACAGTTTTATTTAAATATCCTGCGAGACGAAACACACTAAGAATATGCATTACCATAGTCGAAAGTGTTTGTTCACACATTTACATGTCCACTCAGGATATAGATGCTTCAGAAACGCCCCCATTGTTTGTTATTCTAATGAACAGGAAGGACTTTGTTGAGGGTAGTTTAGGGGTGCCCAAGTGTGGGGTAGTGTGACACTGTCTTTAAAATAATTCTGGGTCTTTTAATTCTCTTGTACAAGACTGAATGACTCAGGACTTTTTTGACATCTATACCAATAATAATAATAATAAAATATATAATACATATTTTTTCTAGTATGCCTTATAAAACATTATAATAATATATAAAATTATGTAATGTAAATGTATTAATAAACCATAATGATAGGTTGATATAAAGCAGGTGCTATTTTTGAATATAGGCCAATTTTGCATATGCCATTTTGTTGTGTCTGGTTTTCGCATAATACGTTTCATTCATTGTGGGTACGTTCATGATGATGGATGGTAGGCAGGTAAATAAGTCACACAAAAAGTCACAGTTTTGCATATGAAAAAAACTCACAGGAAATTATGTCACAACATAATTTATTCAAATTGTCTGTAGAATCATTGACTTTGTTTAACATTTTCACTGATGAGTCAACAAAATTAGCTTTAAAGTATTGTATTTTTCCTCTTTGTGACTTTATCACGTATGACTTTTCCATGATTTTTTTTCCTGTGACTTTATTACATTTAACTTTTTTCCATGAGTTTGTTTCCTTTGACTTTACTATCTACATTCCTTGGTGTTTGTGACAATCCATTACACTTGTCACCTATGGCAGGTGTCACTTGTCACACAGGACTGGTGACGCCTGTCTCTTCTAAGTCAGCACACCCTGGGATTGGGATAAGAGAGTATTGGGATAAAAGACTACTTGGATAGTTAGTGGATTGAAATTGAGGTGATTGAAATTAACTTCACCTTAACATCACTCTGATTGCCATTTCAGCATTTCTATGAACCATTTTGATTTGTGTTTGTTTACTTAAAAACACCAGGCTGCTATCATTTATGTTGTCTTACTTGAATTATGTGTGAAAGCATATTGTATTTCGACGGTACAAGACAATAATAATTGAGCTTACTTGTTTACTTTACACTAATCTCCCCAGTATGATTATGTTCAATAAGTATAATTGATAATGATTTATTGGGCAAACACTAACATGCAGATCAAATTGAGAAAAAATTTGTTTGATTGTAAATACAAATGCATTCCTTCTAAAACTGGTTGATTTGGTGTACATAAATATTTGATAATTGGATATAACCCCACCTTAAAACACACCACCCTGATAAAATCTGAACATTGCAATATATGCAAAATAGCTTCATGCAAGGAAATACATCCAAGATCATATATCATAGTTTTATTATGTAAACAAATATTGTATCTATCATTCTCATCCGTGAATGGTGAAGGCTTTTTCCAGTGGGGTATGTCAAATATTTTGGGTCAGGTAAGCCCAATGAGACAATTTTTACAATAAACCTATGATATGTGATCTTAAACTTATGTCCTTGTATGATTGTGATTTGTATATTTGAGTAAGTCATGTCCAGGTGGGTTTTGTCAAGGTCAATTTATATCCGGGTCAGGTTATGTCCAGGTATATTTTTTATGGTGGGTTTATGTCCAGATGGGGATTTTCCAGTAGGGTTATGTTCAAATATTTAGGTAAACGTAAAAATGGAAATTCAAATAACTCTGATCATCTTATGTGTGATGAAATAATCAACCCTCACAGTACAAATATCAAAATCATGCATATCTTGGTTATTTTCTGTCAATTTTGTATATCTTTCTCATAATTAAAAAAGTCCCAAATAAACACAGCTGCACATATTGGAAGAGGCTGAGTCTGCTGCCAGTAATCTAACAATGACATCACTGTGCTTGTCAGGGGAGCTTTTATTTGCCCAAGTACCACTCTGGCTGACAAATAACTGATATGGACTTGTTCATTAGTGCCCAGCTGTGGTGAAGACTTGCTTTGTGTCTGCTACAGGCTGTGGCAGACCACCATTAAGGGGTCGCATCAAATTTCTACAAGTGTCAAATATAAATGTCTTACCAATTTTTCTGATTCCTCCCAACATAAATGATTTTATGATTTGACTACAGTCCATAGGTAAGCTTGTACTGGGAATGTAAAATTATATGTATATATATATATGTATATATATATGTATATATATATGTATATATATATATATATATATATATATATATATATATATATATAAAACATATAATATATATATTATATAATATATGTTTATATATATATATATATATATATATATATATATATATATATCACTGTTACTTAAATATAGTATTTGCATATGTCATATTCAAATAAATAAAATATATATCCTGGTTAACAGTACTTTAGATTTAAGATTTTAAAAGGTATCCAAAATAAATAAATGGATATAATAAATAAATAATAATTAAGACGTTTGAACTTTGTAACAATCTTTGGCAATCAGAAGCCATCCCTTATTTGTGTTTGTGCTGTAAGATTTATTTTAACAAACCTGGAAAGTGCTATTGGCCAATTTCGCCTGGACAAGCACAATGACATCACTGTGCTACAGACGCCACTACAGAAACATTCACGACTGATTGACAGATTGATATCGCCCCAATGACTGGGAACCACAAACTTCCTGATGGGTCAGTGATCCCTTTGAGAACAGAATCTTCTGGAAACTGCTGCAATAACACGACCCAAGCCAAAGTGCAACTTCACATGCAATCTCAGCCGGCCAGGGTCTGATTTGTCCCAACCACTTAATGTGTGTTCGGAGATTACCCAGAGTGCCTCATTGGTTCCGCTCCAGTGACTCTGAAAGAGTTCTGGCCACCAATGGTGCTGGAGTGCTGAGCTTTCATGCGTTCGGCTTGAGGCATCTTTTGTTCGCTGGTGGTTAAATGCGATATTTCTCTTGATGAGTGTGAACGGACTGCTCTGTTTTCTCCCTCAGCTGCACGGCTCAGAAGGCATGACCTTTTCTTCAATTCAGGGTCATTTGATTTAAATCATTTTATTTCAATCACTACAAAATCAAATTTTTTACAGGTAAATTTTAATCGCTGATTACATGAAATTTAAATTCGGGTTTTAATAATGAGTTAAATTATCATTTAAAATTATGATTTAAATCATTCCAAAATCGCACCTTTTTATTTGTATTTTAAATTGCTGATTTATATGAATCTGGGTGGAATGCTTTGATTGCCTCGTGAATCTAGAGGTCAAAGTACATGCAACACCCATACCCATAAACAGTGACTGGTCAAGGAAGACCAATTTGAATGAGCAGGAATTCATACTTAAAACAACTGAAACGCTGCTTCCTTCAGAGGGGGGAGAGGGGGGGTAATGGACAAAAGCTACCAGTGTCAGTGGCCTAGCTAACAATGATCCACCCTGACAACAGTGCCTTGTATTATTCAAAATAAGCTGATAAGACAACCTGGGTCTCAGGCTGGGGTCAGCAGGGAACCCATTTCACAAAGACCAGAGGCTGAGCCAGAATTAAAGGGTATCAAGGCCCGGACTACAATAGGTGTAAATGACCCTGTGGCTTAGCATTTCAGACTTAACGTTTGGTTTTACAAATCACTCTGTTTTTATTCACTGGTCATGTCTGGAAGGAAACGTTATTGTGTGTGTGGCTTTATTTTGGAAAGACTGGTTCGAAGAGACTGGGTGGGTGGGTGTAAAGCCTAATGAAGAGTCTGGAAACTCTATAATGGCCACTTATGGGAAATTCAAATGTGGTCTCGCTCCTGCTGAGATCAGCTTCCTTCCCACCTTCTAGAAAACGAGCAACTTCACCAATAACCAGACATTTGAGGTATTTTCTTTCCGAGTGCAGTGAAACTTCCAAAACTTGTCTCCAAAAGGAGACATTTTAAACGTGAGAAGCCCCACGTTAAAGTATACATAAAAAATTGAAGAAATCTGTTGTAATTGTGTCTTTCTAGGTCTGACCAATGACTAATTATTGTTCTTAATTAATTAACTTACAATTTTATGATCTACATGTTTAGCAGTATTATCATTGTATTTTATATGAATACGGTACTATATAAATATTATCTAATAAAATGATGATATAGTAATAATATGTCACAAAGTAAATTGTTCATATACAAATGAGAATGGTCACTCCGTGAACAAGATAAATAAAACCAACTATGATAACAAGCAGCTAACATTTCATGCTCTGCTGTTATTAAATTACAAGTTTTTTAATGTTAGAGATCAGCTAAAAATAACTTGTACATGTATCAAAGATTGTAACCCTGTCAGGGGGTTGAGGGGCAAAGGTGAACATCATATTTGTTCATGTATAGCATATTGTACCCCCTGAGGGGTGACAGAATAGAAAAAAATATGTCTGACAAAACAGACTGATAACACATTTTCACTGTCACACAAGGGTGTTCACTGAAGTATCAGAGGTTTATCAGCTTCTCTCATTTCTACCCTTGCTATCAGGGTGATTCACTGTTCACCCTGGTGGCACTATCAAGAGACATAATCTCAGTCACCCCCTGGGGCACTCCCCCAGGGTGACACAGGCTCCATCCTGTACTTTTCCCTGCTAATGTTTGCACCTGCATAAACCACTGATCCTACCTCTGTGTACAGGTGTCACTGTGTCACACCTGTGACAGTCCAGGGCTCTGCTACCCCCACACCCGACTCATCCGGCCACACAATGCAACCTTGCATACTTCTTGCCAGTGTGGCTGGTTTTTTCCTATTGTGTTTTATGGACATGTATAATACACACTAAGGCTGGTATTATTCATAATTTGATATATTGCAAATGAGGAGGAAGCACTGTTATACATTATAAATACCTTGTGAATCCAACATGAAATGTCCTTAATGTAACCTTCATAACATTCATGTCATGTTATCCCTGAACAAAATGCTTGGATCTGTGCATAGATGTATAAATAACAATGAGATGGTTTACGGTCCTGTGTGTTTGGTTTAGTTTTACTAAACAACATAATTACAGTGGTAATTTATTCCTTTTGAAATAGTTTTATTGTCATAAATGTAATTATTTTAGTTGATTTTTGTTTGATCACATATTTTGCAGGACAAAATGAGTTTATGTTTAGTCCTTCAGCAGATATCGCAATTAACCAACAAATATTCAACTGAATGTAATACAATTTTATATCTGAACGTTGCCAATTCACATAGGTATTATGCGCACGCGTGCACACACACACACACACACACACACACACACACACACACACACACACACACATTTTGCATACTCGCAATTTGTCTTGTGTATAACGAATAAAACAAATCAAGTAATTATATAATAATGTGTGTGTGTGTGTGTGTGTGTGCGTGCGTGCGTGCGTGCGTGCGTGCGTGCGTGCGTGCGTGCGTGCGTGCGTGCGTGCGTGCGTGCGTGCGTGCGTGCGCGTCCATCTGTCAATCCTTGTGACTTAGACTCAATCACCAGTTTACATGTGGACAGATAACGATATTGACAGCTAATTCACCAGCTCAGCTAATGATAAAAGAAGTGTCCATTCAAATGCTGTTTTCATCTAAATATCAGCTGTCGGAGAGGAAGTCACTGAATGAGCCTCATACTGGACATTGTACTTGGGTGGGTGGGAGAGTGAGGCAGGTTCGAAAACCTTAGTCAGGCCACATACGATAAGACTTCTTTGTTATCACTGACAGACTTTGTGTAGTTCACCCACCTACTTGAGGGTGGCTTATGGTGCCCTCCATACAGACCAACAACAAAGGGGTGCAGCATGTGGGGTTGGGGTGTCAACAAAGGGGTCATTACCTCCAGTGGGTAGATGTGACTTTGTTCTTCTAGTTGTCCTACAGATACTGTGTCCAACAGTTGCCTGATTACGTGTTTGCTCTGGCATAATACAGACTTTGTGGTTTGCTATCCAGGGTTGTATTGATGTCCTGGAGATTTGGTTTCCATCAGACCAGTTGACAAACCAGCAGTGACAAGATAACAGCAAAACATCACAAGTTTACAGACATTCACAAGGTTAGTGGAGCCAATGTAAACAATGCACTTACTGAAAGGAACCCCACTGAAAGTCCAACGTTTTGTCCAGGAGTGGAGACGATTTTGGTTTTGATTAACAAATAACTGTTACACAAACAAGACAACCAATGTAATTTGTATTTGTAAAGTAAAATTATGGTTATGACTAGAGTAATTCGACCAGTGTATATGTGGAGTTGTACTGTAGTGTCAACAGCTGTCTTTGTGGTTACCAGTATATGGTTTGTTGTTTCTGAAAACTATAACCCCACCCTTTTATGTTAGGAGACAAATGTCTTGCAGTAGGCATAGTTATATTACTTGTTGAATTAGTGTGTCCTGGTTTCTAACACATGAGTTGTAAAACAGAATGTGACTTGTACGACCTGTCTTGCCCCCTCTCCGCCTTTCTTCTTCTCCGTCTCCGTCTCCGTCTCCGTCTCCGTCTCCGTCTCCGTCTCCGTCTCCGTCTCCGTCTCCGTCTCCGTCTCCGTCTCCGTCTCCGTCTCCGTCTCCGTCTCCGTCTCCGTCTCCGTCTCCGTCTCCGTCTCCGTCTCTCTCTCCAGCAAAGACACCAGTCAGTATGAACACGAATCTATCTGCACTGAGGAATGCAACCACTCGCAGACGCAACCATAGACCAGATAAATTATTATAATATCTTACACAGACAAAACACAGAAGATAACAGGTCACAACCAGTGCATGAAGTTTCAGTGAGATAACAGATAGATAACAGGATTGCACTGATATCATAACACTATAATTAATACAAAAACATCTGACAGTGACAGACAAAGGAAAGTCAAGCCAGGTTAACTAGAAATCACGGAAATTAAATCACGAAAGCTTGACAATTTAAATGTGAAAAGAATCGTTTATCGAAATAAATCAGTGGATAGTGTAGGAATTGCCCACATTTCTAGCGCATTGGCATTGAACGCTGTTCTTTACTCCGCATATGTGGTGATGGTCGGCTAGGTATATTTCTCAGAACCTACGCGAACTACACACGACACGAGCTAAACACGATCCGTCATATTGTCATCCATATGGAAGCACTGGCGCGCTGCGGTGCCTTGAGGCGGCCGGCTGTATTCATTCTCGATGCAGCGAGATCACCGCAAATCTGACTTCATTGTAAATTACCGCCAGTTTCACGTTACAGCTTCACTATCGCGCTCTAATGAAAAGAGCCTTTGTGGCGTTACAATAACCGACACGTTTTCTCTTATCGATTGCTTTCTGGATGTCCGCTGAACCCAGACAAACCGTGGTCCTGCGATAGCATCTGCGCTGATAACGAAATCGTTGTCGTCGCCGCTGCCACGTCGTAGACGGTGGGCCACGCTAACTGCGTTTATTGATGAAAGCGCAAAGTTGATTTACGGTCTAACATTCGCGCTGGCGACTATCGACGCAAAGGGACACAGCCCACAAGTGACGGCGGGCAATATGTGGCCATGATTAACACGCCCATTGTGGCGGTGTCGGGACAGAAGCCAGCCTGTAATCGATTCTGTCGTGCGTGCGCCGAAGATCTGCCGACAAGCTCGCACAAAGCCGTGCTGTGGCCGCCGAGGTGAGAGCCGCCACAATAGGCACTCGGCCGGGTGGTCATGGCGGCTACAGGCTACGCCGTGCTTGCACGCAACCCGGCCGTGAGACGCATCTGTTCTGCCGGCGAGGCGAGTCCGGTTAGAACCGGTTCACTTTGTTTGGTGGCGCGGTGTTGGCGGTGCTTGCTCGTCTGCCGCAAGCGAGCGAGTTACGCAACGCAAGAGTGTCAACATGTGATTTGCTGATAAATGTTGATACTTCGCCGGCCGGATTGCTTATTGCGCTGAGCTGTTGAATTTCGACACCAGATGCGTTCCAAATGCAGCTGCTTTGTGTTATTAGGACGGATAGCAATGTGTATTGACTTTGTAGTTGTCATTATGACATTATGCTTAGACGCATACACAGTAAAGTCCATGTCTGACAACTTTTTCTCAATTGTGTATCCGTGTGAGAAAAATTATTAAAATCCTTTTATACCAGGATAAGTGTGTCCTTGAATTGCATATTCGGTTGCAGTTTTTTTTTTAACGGAGATGGAGTGGAGGCATAGAATGGAGATGTCAACTCTCCCAGGACATTTTACGTCCCCGGGAGAGTTGACATCTCCTTTCTAGGCTTCTGCTCTGGTCGTTTGAATTTGATCTAATCAGCCATGGAAACTATTTATATTCGCCGACATAGCTAGTGCTTTATAATGATACAGGTAGTATGCACTTGGTGCTGGTGCCTGTTAATTGCCTGCTTCACAGGTGTATCAGATAGAGAACGTCAGTGACGCCCACCCTGGAAGAAAAAAAACTCAGTCAATTGCTTCGTGTTCTTTCATGGGGGTCTCGGAGACCTGTTATCAGCTGTCGTTGTTTGATTATTAATTGCCCGCGCTGAGCTTCGTGGACTAATGTTAAGATGACGTCAATAAGGGGCGAAGATAAGACGCTGGTGGCGTCGGCATGTTGCGATAGAGACACTTACCCTTACTGATGTTGTGCACCCCGACCTGAATGACCCCTTCTGCGCCCCCCCCCCAGTGACCAGAGAGTAACGGCCTTTGAGGCTCGGGTAATCTCCTGTGGAAAGATTGAGGGGTTCTTTTGAAGTGTCCCACCGCCTGTGTGCGGGAGTGGATTTGGGTTACCGAGGGTGTGGTTTCCGCCGCGCATATGTTAGAGCTGAACATTAAATCATCGATTGGATTGGACAGTCGAGAATCGCCGATTACTTTCACGCCTAAATGGAGCGCCGTTTCGATAGCGTATTGCCAACGGCAACACGCTCATGGATAACCTCGGTTACTTTGCATCGTGCGTCTCCCGAGACAAACCCAGCCCCCGTCTATAGATTTATTGTCGAACTAATCGAACGAATATCTAAAGACGCCGTTTCGACGTATCTGCTGGGCCGTGTGGCTGTTGCTCATTCGACGTTGGCGCCAGCGCTGAAACTTCACAGCCGCCTGCATGGCTGCGTGTTTTGCGGACGACCGATATTCCAGCGATAGTGACAGACCGACGGGGGCGGAATCAAATTCTGTCCAGACGTTTCCGCCAGATACACACTCGTATACACAGAGCGAAGCGCCCGGCATCAGCAACCGAAAACCACCTCTGACAAACCGTATTCGTCATTAAAGATCACGCGTAACATTTATCACAAGTCGTCGTCGGTGTTTTTTCTAGCGCGATATAACTGCCATAATTCGCCTTAGCTGCCTAGCCAGGCTGCGGCTGTAATTAGCCGTTGAGAAAGGGTTAACGCCGGCGTTGACAGATGGTGTATTTTACAAGCTGACACCAATCGCTACGTTAGCGCGCGCTACCGGATAGCCGTCTGTCAATCACGGCCGACTGGCCACGCCCGGCGTGCCAGTGCCAGCCAATCACGTCGCGCCGTCGTGCTCGGTGACCGCGGGCCACGCCCCCGCCACAGCTGCGACCACTTCGAAAGCTGAACAGATTTGCGAGATCTGATTGGCTGGTGCGCTAACAAAGAGATTGCGACCCGTGTTGGCTACATGCAAGCATGCCGTTCGAGTAGTAATTGACCGAAGCAATACAGTAGTTTTCTCCTGCAAAATTGTCGATTTTTAGCGCGAATACGCGCCCAATTACCATGGAGTACTAGCGACATTTGATCGTGAACTACACACGCGTTTCAGGTGGGTCTTTTTTCGAGTTATTTCGACGCAGAAACAACAAATTCGCTACCGGATTTGCCGAGTGGCTGATATCCGTTGGCGAAGGGAGACCAGCGGTTCGCCACTCGCTAGACGTAGATAGGGGGTCGATGTACGGACGCACTGTAGAATCTGTTTACGGTTGCAGCGTGGGAAATTCGTTCAGTTGTGTCGCTATAATAATGTGACTGTTTGTGTTGCGATATTGTGGCATTTATACCGGCGGCTAACCGACAAAACGGTTAGTTTGATAGAGAACGCGATCGAAATAATTGCATTGGTTTGATTTTTGTTGGATTTTGCGTGTGCTGTCGCTTACGTCGTGGAGGGGAATTCCAACGTGGCGGCGATGACAACGAAAGGTAACAACGATGGACGGATTTTGGTGTTAACATTCCGCCCGTTTTTTTCTTATGGATTTTACCTCTGGTAATTCTACGTGATTCGTCGTCACAACGCCTTTTGGCACGCCTACATTTCACACGTTCGGCTTGGCTTACATTGTAATACAATCAGCCTATGCCTGTCTCGTACGTGGTTGGCGTGTAAGCGAGGATTCGGCGTGCGAGTGTCTGTGCCGTGTACGTTTAGCGCACGGCTGCCGATATTCGCCGTTGGCGTGACGTCGGGAAGGGGGGTGTGACGTTGGGGGATGTGACGTGATGGCCGTTGGCGCGCACGCTTCGTTGGGTCCGAATGCGTGATCTGCTCTTGGTTACCGCGATTATGGTAGCGTCGTTCATGGCTAGGCAGGCCACGGGTTGAGTTGGTGCTACTCCCGACATATACAGATCCATGGCCGCGTGAGCGAGCGAGCTGGCTTATCGATGCGCGAGTAGCCGAGTTAAATTTGGCAGGGCGACTTAACATAATTACGCCTGTGCGGTGGGAAGTGGAGGGTTAACAGCACCGGTTTGACCACACGAGAGCGGGGACGTCATTACTCGCTGACCGCGGCTAGCGGAGAATTTGATGGGTATGATTATCTTTGTTTAATGAGCGATGTTTGAATTACCTCCGCTCTGGAGAGCGTGAGGGAATCGCGCAAGGCCAACAGACCAATTGCTTGTTGCACAATTGTTAATTGCTGTCTGGATGAATTCGACTGACCATTATACTCACTGGAATATGTTCCTTTGCAAACACGTTAAGCACTGAAAATATGCAGAGCATTTTTGTCAATTTTATGTGGTCTATCCTGATCATTATTGCTATGTAAAGAATTAACCCTTGTCCTTCCATATCCATACTCATGTTTTGGTTGGATTAATTGCGTTTTGACTTAGTCTTAATGATGCAGAGACTACTAAAACTTAACTAAGATTTCCAGATGCAGTTAATTAAGTACTGTTATTTTATGTAGACTTAATTATTAATTTAGCCCAGTTTGGGTCGTCAGTCGTTACACATTATTTGTGTGGAGAAATCAAGGTGTGGATGGTTTAATGTATAACAGGCAATTGGTTTAATAAAACAGTGTGTATTGTTTAGACATCTGATCTATTTAAATGTATAACACTACTTAAAATGTGAACAGGGAATACCTTACATTATAAAGACTAACAGTTATTACACAGAAGCTGGGCAACAGCTTGCTGAATTTTAACCAGATCTAACCGGTTATCTAATGATTTCGCTGTTCAAAACTAAATCACGAATGAGATAATTGCACAGTTTAGTGGATATTTGGAGCAGCTTACTTCTTTAAAATGTGCTTGATGGTAACAACTTTATTATCACATGGCGATTTGCCACTCTGGAAGTATCTGCCTACCTGGCATGCCATGCAGGTCCTTGTCAGAATGCCCAGATGACCAGCAACCAGCCTGGCTAATTATGTCACTCCATTCATGCATTAATTCACCAGGTCGGCCATTGACAGAGATGTGAAGGGAAGGGACATTGTGTTGTTAATGAATCAGGCCTATCGTATAATTTTCAGCATATCCTGTGCATTCATATGTGTATTTATTACCTTTGTTTACACAGAATCCTAGTGCATGGGGAGGGACAATGTACGCTTTTTTCTCAGTGTAGCAACTTATAAGTGGAGTTGACTTTTCCACTTATAACTTAACATTTGAATGTGTCAGTTGTGAACATTTTTGGCAACGTGTTGAAATGTTCTTGTTATCTTGCGGTTGGTACTGCACATTTTTGCTACAGTTATTTGAGGAATGTTGATGACCCCTCCCCGAAGAGGGAGCAGTCATTAATCCTGCTGCCACCTGGCTGCCATTTGCACCTTGCTGTGTTCCTGGAGCAAGGGCATATGTAAGCGGGAAATGGGAGACACTTGCTCCCTCTCTGTCTCTGTGCCTCCTGTCCCAGCATGTAAAATATTAGCCTGTAAGAGATTGTATCTTGCTGATAGCATACAGTGACTAACCTCTTCTTTCATAGTGTCTTAGTCATGGTTCCATCTGTGCCCCCCACCCCCATACACCTTGTGCTTTTATTACCCCTGATGACTTGATTATTATTTTCTGGCTTAGTAATGCAGCTTTTTATTGCCCTTTGAACCTAATCTGTTGCCAGATCATAATTGGTTAGAGCAGAGCCTGGGGTGATGGTTTACTGGGCAGGCTGAATGAGTAACACTGGAAACCACACACGAAAACTGGTGTGTAATGTTACCTGTAGGCGTGTTCTAGTGTAGTGTTACAAACACAGTGTCATCTTGTGTTATTGGACCATGTACATATGGTTGGACCATGTACATATCTTTGGGATGCTGTTCATTTAAACAACAGTTTAAATTGTATAATGAAATGTTAATTATTACGAATTGTCAAACACGAAAATTAACCAGCTATGTTGTAATACATCACAACAGATCCAGTTCTCACAATATTATTGTCAGCAAGTGATGAATTGTTTACTGTCCTGTGATGTGATGTCTGTGGCATGTGTTAGTTCTGTTGGTTGTTTGCACTGAGTCTTCTTTCATTGGCTGGCCTTGTGGGGGGTATTAGTAGTACCCCTCCATTGATGTAACAATGGTGTAAGTTTTTTTGGGGGGGCAACAGTTTGGGAAATGATGTGTGAAATTAAAGAAAAATGCTGAGTCTCCACATTTGTGACGATTTTGAATTTTGTGACAGGAGATTGGAAACTCAGGAATTTCTCACCGCTTGTTGGTGAAAGCTGATATCACACTCTGTGTTCCGCAGGGTGTTTACCCTCTTAGAATGTCTTATCTCTCAATCGCCCCCACAAGAATGTTGGTTGATGTTTTTATGAAACCTGCTAATTTATTCTGAGTATTCTAATAACTCATTTTTGTTTTCTTAGAAAACAAAACCTATATCTCCACGGTACTATACGCCAGTTGAAAAGTTAAGGGAACTGTTTTGTTTGAGATCACCCCTTTGTGGAAGGTATTCCCAGCAGACAGTCACATGAAAGGATTAATCACTATCCAGCCTTGTAGCCCTCCAGCACTGACCAAGATAGGGTGATTACCCCATTATGTCCCTGTATACAAAGGGGTCAGAGTTCCAGCAGAGATAAACTGCAAAGGGGTAGAACACAGTTGCCTGTTAATTAAATCGCTTCATTATTCAGGGCCAACTTTTATTTCTCAAGCAGACACAAACTTGAAAGCTGTTATTTCTGTGCTTGAGTAATTCTTCATCAGTGTGCTTGTGTACTCGTGCAGGGGCCTGGGAAATAAAACACAAGCAGTGGGTGGCACCCTGTGGCATGTTGTATTTTTCTGCCCACTCACAAGTTCGCCCACTCCTTCAGTGTGGGTGGTTTGGAAGGGGGAAGGGTTGGGTAATCTTGAACAAAACGATTTGGGGTCATGTGACCTAATTTCCTTGAAGCACCTAAGCAAAGACAGTATTTTACAAAGAAGGTATTTTATAACATTATCAGTGCATGGATAACACAGTACGTGGATAGCATCATAGCTTTTGTCTGATTTTGCATGACTTTTTATGGATTCGTACGACAGATGCCCTATGACTCTATCAGGCCATCACCTCATTGTATCTGGTGATTGCATTGAGTTGAGGTCGCCAGGTGCAAGTGTATATTTGGAATCACGTGTTCCAACTGTGGACCACTGTACAGAAGTTACGAACTACTCAAGTTATACAAATCATACGACGATAGCAAAGTTATGCTAATAAATGTTCAACACTTCTTTCAATTTAAATATTGGTATACTACAAATATCAACAATTAATGTTGTTTGGTGTATACTACAAATATCAACAATTAATGTTGTTTGGTGTATACTACAAATATCAACAATTAATGTTGTTTGGTGTATACTACAAATATCAACAATTCATTTTGTTTGGTGTATACTACAAATATCAACAATTAATGTTGTTTGGTGTATACTACAAATATCAACAATTAATGTTGTTTGGTGTATACTGCAAATATCAACAATTCATTTTGTTTGGTGTATACTACAAATATCAACAATTAATGTTGTTTGGTGTATACTACAAATACCAACAATTCATTTTGTTTGGTGTATACTACAAATATCAACAATTAATGTTGTTTGGTGTATACTACAAATATCAACAATTAATGTTGTTTGGTGTATACTGCAAATATCAACAATTCATTTTGTTTGGTGTATACTACAAATATCAACAATTCATTTTGTTTGGTGTATACTACAAATATCAACAATTCATTTTGTTTGGTGTATACTACAAATATCAACAATTAATGTTGTTTGGTATGTGGTAAATGTGTAACAGGTTGTGTGGTGGAAAACCATTAACAAGGCACCTGAAACTGTCAACAAAACCCAGGCAGTCAGTGAGACTGAGCCTGGGACCCTGAAACATGTGCACTGATAAGACAGGCCTGGTTGAGTGGAGCCAGACAGAGACACCCATTCTCTGTCCAGTCCAGGGTGCCACCCTCTCTATCCCCAGCTGGGGTAGATAGCTGATTAGCTCTGACAGCCAGCTGGTGGCTTATCAACAAGGGTGGCAGGATGGACCAGGGTGACTAGATAATTACCCCTTCAATAGGGGCTTCTTTGTGACCTGAGATTGGGGATGAAGGCAACAAATAGGCCACATTGAGGGTGCTTTGTATGGGCGTCTCATACAAAAATTGCACTTCAGTTGAATGACATCCCATTTGGGTGGCTGCCTTGAAAGCAAAGACTGGGGGGGTGACTTCTAGGAAGTAGGCCGTTTTGTCCAACAGTCTTCTTTGCCCCGGTGGGAAAATTAAAAACAGTCTTGCCCAGTTGTGAAAACTACAGTAAGTAAGTTGAAAGTTTTAAGTTTACATATTTTTTGACCTCACAGTTTATACTCATTGATCACATCTGCCAGGTCTTCGATTGGGGTATCCCATGAAATGTAGAAAGTAAGCTTAGGCATACAATTATTTTGACTTCATTGCCTGTTACTATGGTAACTGGCGTAACTGGCTCCCAGTGCATGCGTTTGTGTTAAATGTCACATGCCCTGAGGCGGCTACCAAGAAGCCCCATGTGACATCTAAGTGTTAAACCCCCCTCAGTCAAAGGGTATTTATTGACCTAGGTTTCACAGCCCTGCCCAAACACATAGGAGCAGGAAGTCCTTTCAGACAAGGCTGTTGGGGGGGACCACTTCTTAGGCAGCCATTGAATTGACCACCCAGTCTGCAGCCCCTTTTGTTAGGACCACTGGTCAGTTAGTTGACTGACCTCCCATGGCTAATGGGCTGTGCAAACACTGATTGGGGCAGGGTGTGATGAGTTACCCCTGTAGAGGGTGAAATAACTGGGGGTGTCAGTTGAGCAGGGTGCACTGTCCTAGGAGGGTAGGTGATAAGAAACATTTGGGCTGGAAAGCATAAGGACTGATTCCTTTAATCGTTTTCAGTATTGCATGCTACGTTTATGTTGTTTATAAATATTTTAGTCCTTTGAAACTGTTTTCAACAAATGTAGCATGAATTAATTATTTGTAAGTTTTGTACTTCTAGTAAATCTTAAGTTGCAAGGTTGCGTGACATTTATTAGTTTAGATTCACGAAACCACAATCAGGGTGAACCATTATCTGTGTGATAAATGCTGGAATAATTCTACAAGTGGTCCGTGATAACAGTTTCCATCTCACCACGTTTGGTTGAACAAAGGAGGTCATAGCACATTGACTTGTTTAGAATCCTCGGATGTGAGCATTGATGGTTTTAAATTACCTGTGTGTATTACACTTTCATGTAACTGAAGCTGTGTCCTGTACTTTCTGTTCTCTCTAAAGCCAGTTAAGTGTGAGTCATGATTAGCCATGCTCAAATGTCAAACCTTAGTAGCGTACTGACCTTAATTATCGAAGACTGCCTCAAATGTAAACTTCACTGGTATTAATTTACCTGGCCTATTGCGTTTTGTGGGGGGTGTGTTACTTTGGCTTAGTGTGTTACTGTTGAAGATGTCTCAACCCGGTGTGTTGTTTCTGCAGGTGTGTTGTGTTTGATCAAGCGTATAGTTCTAAGCATGTTGTCTACCGCCATGCATGACAACGTGGGTTGTTGCTGCTGATTATTGGGTCTGACTAAGTGAGTTGTTGTTGCAGGTGTGTTGAGCGAGCGGAGTGTGTTGTGCCAATGAGAGACGTGTGTCGCGGTGGCCACAGCAGTGTGGCTACAACCGCAGCCGGACTGGAACGCCACGCCAAGCTACCTGCCAGCAACAACAACAACAACACTAGTCGTACTCGCAACAACAACAGCGCCACTGGATTTGCGTTGGTGTGTCATGGGAAGTCGACCACGCGTGAAAACAGCGTCGATGACACCGAAGAAGATGGCGACGATTGGGATTTTGGAATACGCAATCTTGTGATTGACCTTGACGCCGACCTTGACGCGCGGAATCGCTCGTGTACAGTGCCGGAGAACCGTGGTAGTGCCGTCGACACTATACCATCGGTGGAGGGGCGGGAAGAAAAGGGGCCTGGGGGCAACAGGATGAGTGGGGTGGAACACCAATCCACAGTCGACAAAGGGTTAAAGATGAAGATCAAACGCAAGAACGTTGCTGGAAAGTCGTCCGACTCGAAAGCAGACACAAATAAGGACCACAAGTCGCAGCAGCAGCAGCAAAACAATGCTTCGGCAACGTGGAATAGTGGTAGTGGCTCTAATGGAAGTAGTTCTAACGCGAGCGGATTGACTCCCGATAAGCAGTCAGAACGATTGAAGCACGCCTCGCAGGCAAACAGTGGCGCCACCCAGGGGGACTCAAAGCTGGCGAAGGGCCGTGTGCTGCATAAGCGCGATCGCGTTAAGGATAAAAATTTGCGGGGTTGTGGGGAGCACCCCCAGGGTTCTATGGCCAATGTGAATGGCACGTGTGATTCGAACGCTTCTGGATGTAGTGTCTCGGGGAGTAGCAGTGCATTGCAAGGTGGCGCCACTGCATGCAGCGACGTGACGGACTGCGATGTGGTTAAGAGGGAACATGGCACATCGGAAGTGCCGGATCCGTATGAGTTTATCGCAAAGGTCGAAGATCGCATTGGACTGCCTGTAAAGAAGGTCAAAGTTGAAAAGGTCAGTGTAGTGTTATATCATGGAATAATTTCCCAAGGTTCTTTGTGAGTGTCTGAGTGACATTATTTTGCTCAGTAATTAACCCAGTTTTAAAACAGACTATTGTCAAAGCCCTGTTTTTATACAGGAGATTTAGGAGATCCCTTTTAACAGTAATATGAAGTAATTAGTAAACGTATAAACAGTTCTTTTTATTGAAATTATATTATTACAGCATACCTTGCATTTTTGTATGTACAGTGTCATCGAAAGCCAAAACACATTGATCTGTTGTTATTCTGACCTGTAATTGACACAGGAAAAGATATTGAGACTGTCCCTTAGTCCAGTGCATCAAACTGGCTTTATCTATCAAGTTTATGATTCATTTTTACTAAGTTGATATGCACTGCGCCTGGTGGGGCAGTACCAGTGACCTCCAGTACCTGTGACCTTTCTCACACTGAGGGCGTCTAATTACTGTGATTCTACATTCCGTATGAGGTTTTTTTTGGCGAGTCTTCCCAGGTCTGGTTGTCTTGAGTGTAATAAAGGGTGACAGATCGCGGTGGTGATCACCCACAGGGCTCTGGTTTCGGCAAATGACATTTATTTCTGGAGTGGAAACAAAATGTAGTCATCAGGGCCTGTGGGTCCTTGTGTGACGTTAAGGGTTCAGTCATATGTGAGACTTTGACAAGGTAATGGATGGGTATACTTACAGCTGTATAAGGCTGAAAGTTATATGTTTGTGAGAAAAAGTGAGTACAGCCTTGTCGTCGCCATAATTTCTGACTTTCTAATTCTGTATCTTGAAAAGGTCAGGGTGGGCTTTTTGTTTGCGAACTTGTGTTCTCAATGCTCTGGCATTTAATGACTTACACAAAAACGTCCATCATTCAATTTGTTTTTGGAATTGTTTAAGTTTATCTCCATTTGCCACTCGGTGAAACAGTTGTCAGTGGTACAGAGTCACCCTTATTCGGTTGCTGTATTTAGGAAGGGTGCACGTTACTGAAAGGTGGCCATATACATTATACAAACAACAACCCCACCATCTCCCGTGCAGCAAATGATAAATACAGGCCTTGCTGTAGTGTCTGTTTGTTCACATGTATGTTAATTGCACCAGTCTTAGTGTAGTTAACTTGATTTATTATGGCCTTATAAAATGCTTTAAAAAACCATCCATAAATGTAATAGATTTATGATACGACTGTGTGTACACCTGCCTTTGTGACGTGGTTGTTTATTATTTTTGCTGTGTGGTTGGAGTTGACAAGTACTAAAGCGTCACTAGCTCTCTGATGTTGGCTGCACCTTGCACATTTATAAATAACTTCTAAATATTATGTCGATCTTTTCTGGGTATTTGATCAATTATTTATGTTTTGTAGTTGTGACTTGTGACAGCACATGTAATTGATGTTGAGTTTGTTTGTGGTTCTTGGTAGTTGATAAGATATCCATCCATCCCACATATTTTTATTTTATTCTACAATCTTTATGTACGTTTTGGTTCTACAGTTTGGGAAACCTGTATAATTAATTTGTCTATGAATTTATGTAAAATATTCATAATATTACCGGATCCCAGACAAATGATAAAATAACAAGACTGCAGAATATTTGGGAACCGTTGTAGAACGTTTGCAAGTTAACTTTTGAACTGAACGTGTTGTTTTCTCAGATCTTCTGTCTTCCCTCGTTTATTGTTGTTATAGACAGATAAAGCTGTGGTTTACTTCCCATCACGGAGCTTAATTCAGTCCTGTCATGTTTCTGAAGTCAAGCATCCTGGTAGATATAAAGAATAAGATAACCGGATAGTTGGGAAATGTCATAAGACTCCCCCTATAAGCTGGGCATTTTACTGGGGCATCTCTTACCATGAGCAGTGTGTGTAACTGCTCTATGGGCGTAACCGCCCCCTTGTCATCAGTATGCACCCTCCTCAGTAGCCAGAAATATGTGTATGACAGCTGTGTGTGAGTCAGCGTCACCAGCTAGCGTGTGAAAGTAAGGATGTCTGCATACACAGTTGTCACGCCATACATCTGTGGACAGCATGGTGTCATACTTGTATCAATGACGGTTGACAACTTAGTGGTTATTCAGAAGCCCAAACAAACACTCCAGAAACTGACACAATGCCCGGGTAACTGTGTCAAGTAGTCTTTTCTATTCTCACGCAGTAAGTCAGTACATTTTATCTAGCAAATAAACTAATACTAGAGGATTAAAAAAGCATTTTCTCTGTTGTCGACACATGAAGTAAGTAGTACACCGAGGTATACTGGAGAATGGAAGGCTGTTATTTTACAAGGATGATAAAAACTGTGTTTTGTGGATTAGGTGGTGAAGAATTTATCAAAAGACATGATTCCATTTTTCAATTTTTTTTATTGTGGTGGAGATAGATAAGCAAAATGGAACATTGCCAGTTTGGTTGGAAAATTTAAATTGGCAAACAGGAAAATATGTAAAAAATCTTTTGTAAAGTTGTAAAGGCGAGTGAGCGCTTTGAATTCTCATTCCAAGGTTGCAGCACTGTGTTAACACTACACTTGTTGTAGGGCGATACATGCGAGAAAACTCCCCATTCTGGCACCCCAGCCACTGTACCCATGCCTGAGACCCATTCGGTTGCCGTGGGAACCAGCTCGGTTGCCGTAGCGACGGACCCTGACTGTCTGGGACCGTGTGAGCCTGGGACCCATGTCATGCTGGAGGGCATTGTGTGGAACGAGACGGAAAATGGTGAGTGATTGTGACATCATGATATGGTACAAGTTACTGTGATATATTGCACATATTAATTGTTTTCAATGAATGAAATTTGATGATTCCAATGGACCAGGTCATAGTGGTTGTAAGCCTGACGTTGCACGTGTAGAATCTGTGTGTAACTTTTGGGAGACACACAAAAAGCACATTGGAAATAGGATATGTGTACGAGCAGGCTTCGCGCATTAATTGTAGCATATTGCTGGATGCTTCCCAGAGAAGTTGAGATGGTGTCTGATTGAAGAGTCTGTCAGGGAAGTAAAGTGTAAATAATGCGCGTTGAGCAATCCTAACGACTGGATATTGATACGCTAAATAAGAACTTGCTTTTACCTTTACTATACGTTACGTCCAGCTTTCATTAAATATCAGTATATTTAAAGTTCTGGAAAAGTCCCTCAAATGATAAGGTCACATTCATGCAACACAGACATGAATGCTCAGTTCGCCATACCTCAGTTTTATCCGATAAGTTCACTGAGTCAATGGTCATTGTATGGTTTACTGCTCGTGCATGAAATTGAATATTCATTATAATCGGGATGCATAATGTACCAGTTAATTAGCCATGTGACAGCAGGATCAAAGCGATTCGCATAAACACAGTTACATATCAACTTGTGCAGGTAACACCTGAAATAAGCATTGATTTGTGAGACTGAAATATTCAGAAGAAAGTACTTTGGGAAATGATCATGTTTTGACAGAATAGATCCCAAATAAGCTTACCAAGAATCCATTAAAACCTTGCATTACACCTCTCAAAAATGATAACTAATGTTTTTTGTATACTAATGTTGTACTTACACCATCTGATATTGCAAAATGATCAATATTAAAGTCAGTTTGGCTGCTATCATTGGTGTGTTAGACAACCATATGTGTGTAGTGTTGGGGATGACAGACTGTACTGTGCAGCCTTTGGGACAGATAGCTTGTGGGAGTGTAGCAGTCCCTCCTCCCCTCCTGCCGGCCTCACTGCAGCCTTTGGGACAGATAGCTTGTGGGAGTGTAGCAGTCACCACCTCCCCTCCTGCCGGCCACACTGCAGCCTTTGGGACAGATAGCTTGTGAGAGTGTGGCAGTCCCACCTCCCCTCCTGCCTGCCTTACTGCAGCCTTTGGGACAGATAGCTTGTGAGAGTGTAGCAGTCATCACCTCCCCTCCTGCCTGCCTGCAGCCTTTGGGACAGATAGCTTGTGGGAGGGTAGCAGTCACCACCTCCCCTCCTGCCTGCCTTACTGCAGCCTTTGGGACAGATAGCTTGTGGGAGTGTAGCAGTCACCACCTCCCCTCCTGCCTGCCTTACTGCAGCCTTTGGGACAGATAGCTTGTGAGAGTGTAGCAGTCATCACCTCCCCTCCTGCCTGCCTTACTGCAGCCTTTGGGACAGATAGCTTGTGAGAGTGTAGCAGTCATCACCTCCCCTCCTGCCTTACTGCAGCCTTTGGGACAGATAGCTTGTGGGAGTGTAGCAGTCACCACCTCCCCTCCTGCCTGCCTTACTGCAGCCTTTGGGACAGATAGCTTGTGGGAGTGTAGCAGTCACCACCTCCCCTCCTGCCTGCCTTACTGCAGCCTTTGGGACAGATAGCTTGTGGGAGTGTAGCAGTCCCACCTCCCCTCCTGCCTGCCTTACTGCAGCCTTTGGGACAGATAGCTTGTGAGAGTGTAGCAGTCACCACCTCCCCTCCTGCCTGCCTTACTGCAGCCTTTGGGACAGATAGCTTGTGGGAGTGTAGCAGTCCCACCTCCCCTCCTGCCTGCCTTACTGCAGCCTTTGGGACAGATAGCTTGTGAGAGTGTAGCAGTCACCACCTCCCCTCCTGCCTGCCTTACTGCAGCAGCAGTGATGAACAAGCACATGACAGGGCCTGGTTGGTGGAGCCGGCTGCCTGCTGTGAGCAGTGAGCTACACCCAATCAGCCCTTGTTGCTAAGTGAGGCTTCCAGAGAGGGGCCAGGGCCAGACAGTGTAAGTGAGGCTTCCAGAGAGGGGCCAGCCAGACAGTGTAAGTGAGGCTTCCAGAGAGGGGCCAGGGCCAGACAGTGTAAGTGAGGCTTCCAGAGAGGGGCCAGGGCCAGACAGTGCACTGGGAGGACAGAGTGAGCTCCTGGCCCAGGCACTGCTGCAGCAGCACAGGGTGTGGCTTATCTGAGCTGTGCCCAGGCCCAGAAGTTGTTCTAAACTGAACACATACATGGTGCATACGTACTGATAGTTGTAGGCATTCTTTTCGCACTTAGTTGTTTACGGGGTGGGGACATCACGCGGTCCCGTCCATCTTCTAAAGGTCCACCTTCCTGGGGTAACAAGAGTTCACTAGTTTTCGCTGTCACGGTTGTTCTGCGCCATTTGAGATGTGTTTGCCCACAGACTGTCCACAAACTGTCTTAACTCCAGTCCTCCATGCTTCTATCAGTTGCTTCTATTAAATTAAGATGCATATTTAGTTTGTCCTCACAATTTACAGCAGAGTTAATTCCAAAAAAACATTGCTAAGGAGAATTAATTAGCAATTATTAATCAATTGAACTAGTAGTAAGTGTTTTCATGATAGGTTTGGCTGGGCTGTGAAGTAGTACAAGACAGAACTGAGAAATGTAGAATTTCCTCAGATGTTGCTGTGTTTGAAATTTGTCACGTGGTCTTTTTTAGACTTGATTTACAGTTGACAAATCTGACCTGATATTTGACACTTCTCATGTCCTTTCCATTTAGGACTTATTCCCCCCTTTGGGGCCATGGTTAAATCTACTGTTGATGTAGTTGGCTTCTGAGTGACAATACACACAGTGCTACTTGAAGGTCCCCTTGAGCACTACATACAATGTCTTCTTTCTTTGTCAAGTAGTGTTTGAGCCGGAAATGGGAAATCAGATGCGTAGTTGGTATAGGATTTTTATCAAACATTTGTTGATGGCGACCACCCTCACCTTATTGATTTAATTGTTAAGACTTGTGTGCATAATTAAATATGTATAATATAGCACAATATTCCCTTACAACCTTCAACCTTGTATGTACAATGATATATAAGTTGGTATCAATTGTTAAATGTTGATACCTTAATATATAAAAACAAGATATATGTGTTTAAGTAAAACAGCAAGTATAGTATAAACGTAAACATTGTCAGACTGTAGAAATGTTTGTTGTGAAACACATATAAACGTAATATATGATAACACAGACACCAGTCATGCCTGCGTACTGCTTGGTGAAATACAATAAACACGTGTATAACGTGCTGCATAGTATTCATTTAATATGTGCATGTGACCTGGTGTGTGTGCACACTGACAAGACTGTATTTCATGTATGCACAGTGTAGTTTGGAGATATGGTCAGTACATACACCATTTATTCTGTAAACATGTTGCCCTGTAGAATGTGTTTGGCTATCTCCATATTCTCAGGGCTAATATGTAACTTGGCAAGGCTGCATACAGGGGTAAACATGGACAACTAATGCACTTATAATAATATGTTTACATAATAATTGCATACACACTGCATGCATGAAAACATCTTTCGTATCTCTGGGCCTGTGCAGTACAATGGACACAGACTCCTCTCATGTGCGGCCATGCATGACATTGGTTGCCATTTGGATGAGTGCTCTGTGTGTGGCCATGCATGACATAGGCCCATTGGTTGAGATCCTCAAATGAGAGGACCTAACATTGAGGACCGTTGGTCTGGGTCTTTGAGTGACATTGTAGACCATTGGTCTGCTCTTACAGTGTGACGTTTGGCTGAGTCCAAAATGTTTTGGATAAATATTTGCAGGTTCAGGCTGCTGATTCATGTTGCTGTTGACAATGCACAGGTGTTGATGGTGTGTTTGTCTGCAGGTGTTCTTGTTGTCAACGTCACCTGGCGGGGGAAGACATACATGGGAACATTGATGGACAGCACACAGCACACCTGGGCCCCGCCCGGTCGCAGGTGAGAATCTAATCCTGCTTCATGTTCTGTCGCAAGTTCTTATCATTTCAGACGATCCGTGCTTAAATTTGTCAGTATTTAGAAAGCCACTGGGGCCATTGTTTTCAATGTAGGTTTCTTCCTTGGCTTTGCCAAGTCCCATTTTAGCCTCTCTGGGGTGGATTGCTGGCACCCAAGCATAAAGAAAATAAATTGCCAAATATTTGTTACGTGGGATACACATATATTCCATTTTTCACTTTGTATGCCTTAAAATTTAAGTTATATTCTATTTTTATATACTCGATCATAACTAGAATAAGGCCACCAAGAAAATCTGAGTCTCAACGAAATATTGTTTCAAAGTTAGAATAAAATTAATTTTTTAACATTTTGAACTGGTTTTATGTTAGATCATCAGAACAGATAAATACATCTACTGTGGAACGTACATGCATCCTTATGTCATAATTCTTCTTCAACAGAATGAACTGTGAGTCGCCCATCAGTGACCTTGAATCGAGGACACCGAAAGGTCGTGGTAAACGAGGTCGAGGCATGGCCGCGAACCAGCCAGTGGCGGAAGTTGGCGACCGAAAACTGCGGAAAACCCGTCGCAACAACATGGGTGGAAACACGACGCCGTCCAGCCCCGACATCACGAACAGCAGCAACATCGGTGGCGCCACCGGCAAACGGAAAGGTCGCCCGTCCGACCTTGAGTTGAACAATACGGAGAAGTCGTCGAAGCGCGTGCGATGTAGTTTGCGAACTACGGCGAATAGTGTACGTGATCCATCGCCGGAACTTATCGAGTGTCCAGAGCCGAACTGCAATAAGAAGTACCGGCACCTGAACGGGCTGAAGTACCACCAGTCACATGCTCACCAGGAAGTGAACTCTCCGCCCAGCGAGGTCACTCCCGATGAATCCATGGACACAGACGCAAAGTCTGGGGTTTCAGGGTCTGAGAGTGTTGAAAAGGACGAGAAAGTAACAATAATAAAAGGCCGGGGAAAGAGCCCGCGTAAGGTGGTGACACCTAGTGGCGGTGCTAAGGAGCACACAAACAGCACGTCGTCATCGTGGTTTGAGAAGGATGACGCAAAGGTGGCGCCGGTGTCAGCAGAGAAAGGTCGTGACAGTGGGATTGGATTTAGGGATTCTGTGCCATCGATAATGGCCGGAAGCAAGTCTGTGCATGCCGTTCGGCCCTGCACGTCGTCACGTGGCCCTGGAACATGCATAGGGCCGGTGACGTTAGTAACGGCAAACAACCACCTCGTGTCGACTTCAGGCAACGTTGTGGTGTCAACGAACTCCACCAATCAGGTGCATCCGACCTCGGTCACTACTGTCATCACCACGGTGCCTGTAGTCACGGCAACCATTGCCACGACAACCGACGCACAAACAGTAAAAGACGCCGGGGATAGACTGAAGAAGTGCAAGGTGGAACGGACGGATAAAGTCACCGTAGCAGCGGCGGTGGCCACGAAACCCAAATCTGTGATAGCGACTCGGCCACTCTTGCCAGCGCCTCCTGTGGCAGGTATTCACACTACGATGAGCGCAGTATCGGTGCACGCGCCTTCGTCTCACGCAAGTTTTACGGCAACGTCTCAGCTGAAGCCCATACAGCCAAAGCCTACAATAATGGGCGAGACAACGACGGTGAACCCTGCACTGACCAGCCTCAAGGAAATGAAGGAGAAGAAGTCTAAGAAAAAGAGGAATAAAGAAAAGCCGCGAGATGCTCCGTCCGAAGTGAAGCCTGACGCCGTCAGACCCAGCGAACCCCTGTTGTCGGTAATAAAACCGGTTCCGTCGCCACCACGGAAACTAGTCGGCATGGTAACGGCGGATAGGACGAGTGGAGGCGATGTTCGCCAGGCCGTCTCGGCAGACGTGCAAAAACAGGCTCCGGTTACGGAGATAACTGACAAAGTGGATTTGACGACGAACTCCGTGGGTAAAGGCGCAGAGCCGTCGTGTGTGCGACCCGCAAATGTACAGCCACCCAGTAGCCTCAGTATCAGTTCGCCCCTCGAGGTGACCACTGACATGCGGGAACGGGGCAGCAACGTACAGAGCCCCGCCTACTCGGATATATCAGATGCGAACGACAGCGCGCCAACTTTGGAAAACGAAGTCGAGGCAAAATCAGGCACGGCGGGCGACGACCGATTGTGCAAGGTGTCATGTGACCAGTCTCTCGACCAATGCGTGCAATCAACGTATGGCATTTGTCAGCCGTTCTACGGACAGCCGCCGTATCTAGTGCCAGCAGTGCCGCAGTCACAGGACCCAATGCATGCTGGGAGCAGTTCGCGCCAGTCGACGCCAAAACCGTCCTTGGTGGATAAAGACGGCAACCGGAGTAAAGCGGGCTCACCGCGTAGCAGAGATCCGTCTGCGGAGGACCGGATCGATGGTTCCGGTCACCGCGGCGACGGTTGCCGTAGTGATGTGAAACTGTCGGGCGAGCAGCATCGAGAGAAAATGATGCAACAGTCGCAGTTGTATTCGCAGTATCACCCGTATATGTACAGCGGGGGTGGGGGCAGCTCCGGCTATGCGAACTACCACATGCCTGTGATGTCACACAGTCCGCAGTACAAGGGTGACAGTGACCAACATCAGAGGCGACAGGAGGCGGGGCTTGGCCAGTCGCCTCACCAACGGACAGAGCCGTCGTCCACTCAGGTGAAAGTCGAGCCGAAAGTTGGCGGCAGTGATAACGACGCTGGTTCCAGGGGCCCCGCGCGGTCCCCAGCGCCAAAGACTAGTTTTGCGACGTCCGCGTTATCAGCGTCGTCGCCGTTACTGAATGTGGCATCACCTATGTCATCGTCGCCGCGCAGCCAGGCGGAGAAAGCGAAGAATCGCGCGGTGGAGCCATCAAAGCGAACGGTGGCGCCCCCTCCGCACTCAGATTCGCTAAAGAAGAAACAGAACGAGAACCACCAGATAATGAAGGAGAATATCGAACTGAAGAACCAGATGCCGTCGAATCGGAGCACGGGTGTGCATGGGCCAAGTACGTACGACGCCCAGGCATCAGGGTACGACGCCCAGTTCCTGATGGAGCTTCAACGGCAGGATGTACAGCGGTTCTACATGTTCCAACAGCAGCGAATGCTTCAGGAACAGCAGCGGTACAGCGATCTCCACCAGGGGGTCGACGGCCAAGAGGGCGGGGGCGAGAAGTGTACCGCAAAAGACCTAACGAAACCAAAGGTGTCGCCACCGGTGCGTGACAGCAGCGCCGAACGGAGTCGGCCACCGGTCGAATCTAGTCACTCGAAAGACACTCCGTCGCGTCACCAGAACGACGCACGGACACGTGAGAATAAATCCGCGAGCCCCCTGAACATGGCAAAGGGGAAAGACCGAGCTGTCTCAGGGGGTATACTACTCTCAGGCGGGGGATTGCCCCCATCCGCTGCGCAGTTTTACGGCCACCCATTCCAGTATGCGGGGCAGGTGCCCTTCGACCCAACTCGGGGTCTGTACCCCGGAATGGGTCCGTATGTGGGGTATGCCAACACCTCGGGGTACATGAACCCCACGGCGATGCGGTATCACATGACCCCAATGGACGCCGCCGAGAAGGAAGCGATGTTACTGTCACCGGGAGCAGCGGGTATTTCAGCCGAGGGAAAAGCGCTTGATTTGCTCCAGCAGCACGCGTCCCACTACTACAGCTCTGTGCCTGGCCCACATAAGATCCATGAACTAAAGGACGCTGCTAAGCCGTCGGCGGGCAAATCTTCCCCACCACTGTCGTCCACAAAGGAGGTCGAGAGACCCAGTTCGGCTAACTCGGCCACATCACCGAAGGAGCTCAATGGCTCGCCGCTACTGCAGCGCCACCTACACACGCATCATCACACGCATGTCGTCGGCCCGAGCTACCCAATGTACAGTACATTTGGATGTAGGTAAATAATTTTGTTGTCTGTCTGTCACTTCATCTTGTCTTGTCTGTTGAATGACGTCTGGTGTTAAGAATACAGAGGGGTGGAGTTGGGATGTAAACAAACATGGTGCCCCCCCCAAAAAAAAATCGATGGGAGGTTTAGGGTCCCTGGCAACCCTAGTAAATATACATTTGGAGCCGTCAATGTAAATGAAAGCGTTCCCTGTTACAAGTTTATAAAAACTGTGGAGGTGCGGTGAACACAATGGGTTCTTGTGTTCCCAGTGTTTGGGGTGTCTCTGTCAGTCTGTCGCTGGAGACACCAGGTGAGCTGTGGTACGTGTTTGGTAAGCGAAACAGGGTTATTTATAGGAATATTTGTTCTCATCTCTTCTGAAGGGTGGCGGATAAGTTCGCTGTGGTGTGACGTCAGGCGAATGGTTACTGTCACGCAGTCACAGGGAATTTTCACCTATGCGAATTTACACCTCCATGACTGTGTACCTGTGCATTGCCAGTGAGATATTTGACTGTGCTCAGTCGTCACTCATGACGCCTGATTCTGTCAATGATGGTGTTCTACGTCACGAGTTATTGTCATTCACCTGTGTTGACACAAAAAAGCTTGAGTGGTCATTCTTTGCTGTGGTCACTATTTGGAGTTGTTGCTATTTGTAGTGGTCACTGTTTGCAGTGGTCACTGTTAGCAGAACTTCCCTGTAAATTATAATGGTCACTGTTTCCGTGATTCGAGTGTCCTGGAAAGCAAACACTGGAGGTGGTGCTGTGTGTAGGGGGCAGGCAGTCAGGGGGAGTGTGGTGCTGTGTGTAGGGGGCAGGCAGGCAGTCAGGGGGAGTGGGCGGGGGAGGTGAATCATGCCTAGGCTGTCTTGTGACATTGCTGTGGTACATTGTATCATGTGACGAAATACCACAAATTACTCTTGCAACATGTCCTATTTATTACTTTTGCTTGGGCAGCAGTTTATGGTGATTTCACATAGTTGGCAAAGCATTTAAGATTGTTATGGTATTGTCTGTAAAATATTACATGTAACAGTGGGCAAGGTTTATTACCAATATGTTTTCTTGTCTTTTTTATTTATGTTTACATATGCATATCTTGTTGTAATAGTTGATTTATCAGTTTGCTCATTTAAATGTTTATAATGAAATCTTATTTGATAATTAATTTATTACCATGAGGTTTATTGCGAAAACAAGACTGACTATTCCTTAAAATTGTCCACAAATGAAAAAAAAAATTGGTTATGTTATGTTCATGTCAAAGTGTATATGTAGACATTTTCATATAGATACTTTCTATATTAATTATATTCCAGATACGTGATGCCATCACTCACATGACCTATAGAGCCGCAGCTGTTAAACCGTGAACGTAGGATTTAATAGAGCTCTAACGTTTCATCTCGGAAGCAGTTAGTTCTGGGTGGGCTGACATGTTAGCCAGAAGCTGTTTACAGACTCGCTGTAGTACTGGCTGGGTCTTGTATGGGTCTGTATAAATAGGGCACTCTGAGGACTTTGCTGGTTGCTTTCTGTGTTAGCAGTTTTGCTAGATTTAGCGGAGTTGTTTCCCAGTCTTCTTGGAATAGTGAGTGAACTCACCAGCTGGTGTAGACAGCCTGGGGAAGTGCTAGAGTGTGGCTAAGGTGGTTCTGTTTGGTGGACCGGTCTGTTACAGTCAGGAGCAATACCTTGGCATAGTCTGCCACTAGACTGCCTAATGCAGTGGTGTTTCCCCTGGTGTATAGCAGTAAATGACATGTTTGGGGGGACACAAATAAAAATAATAATATGTCGAACCGTGATGAATTTACACTCAAATTCTGACCAGTCACTTTTGTTGTTAATTTTCAAATTCCTCATTTGTGGCAATTTCTTTTTTAAAGTAACTGGATTGCATGGGTGAGCTTGGGATTTGTGAAAAGTCCAGAATTAGAGTGGTTGAAAGAAACTGTACAGTTGTACAAAATAAAAATTCAAAGTATGTACTGGACCTTCCATCACTGCCCCCACCCCCCTCCACCCACCCAACAATCTGGTATGGTCTAGTATTTTGTAACAAACAATTTTACCCCGGATGGTAAAGGCCACACAATGTGACGGGTGAAGTCTAGAGCGGGGGGGGTTATGAAAGACAGTGTACTACCAGGTAGTCATGTGACTGGTCTGACATCACCACTTGTCACTCGTGATGTCATGTTTGTTCTGTTGGGGCATGTCCTGTGTCTACTTCACAAGCCTATCACTGTTGATTCTGTCATTACCTTCAAGTGTTGTGTCCTTTGTATTTCTACATCATTAATGCAGTGTTTCCGTTATATGCTGCTCCCTTGAGCCGCCAACTTGACTTCTCTCATTAAGTCATCGTTGTGAGTGCATCGTTGCCAGATGCCCTTAAGTAAAGCGATGCGCTTCGTAGTTTTTATCATAACGTTACATAGTTTCAACTGTATATTTAGTTTCATAAGTCTAATTTTTTGCACCCATAAATATGTTTTAAGGGACAGCGATTTTTAAATTATACTTTGACCATTATTTATTCAGGATGTTGACCTTGTTGTTGGGTGTGTTCGGTGTCCTGGATGGACCAATTGACCAATGTACATGAATTAAATAGCACTTGGGGGAAACAGTGAAGATACACAATATAATTATAATAATTAACAAACCAGATCTATAGATATGACAGTGTCTACTTACACATTTGTGAGCAATATAGCTAAAATAAGAACAACATGTGAGCATGCATTGAGCTTAAGCCCATTCATCACTTCTTATTGTATTTTTATGGTCACTCTAGTCGTTTCACATTATGTCCTCACCCACCTTCACACTTCCTTGCTTGTTGCACTTTCTTCGTCAAAATCTTTACTTTCTATTATTTATTCTAAATTTTAGGTTAAGACTAAAATCTTGTTCATCCAGGTTTCTGTTAGTGTGCTACCTGTGCTTATGTGCACTCATGGTACGCGTGGTCAAAACCATGTATCGTGTCCTGAGTACACACAGAAGTGTCACCACCACCCAGCCTTATGTCAACTGTCAACTGTCAACCGTCAACCCAGTGGTCAAAGTCTGGCTCTCTGCAGGGAGGTTTATGGGTTTCTTGGTATGTAACATCCTTAACTGAGAAGAAATTAAATCTGATAGTTTGGGGAGGGTGTGTGTGAATAGTTTGCAAGTAATGACATATTGGTTGATAGTCACAGGAAGAAGAAAGTAATGTGGTGTTTGTAGGGGGTGTCACGTTTACATCAAAGTGCAGAGTCAACATCATCTGAAGCAAGAGCTTATAGGGGTAGTGTGGGGGGTGGGGGTGGTCATTTTGACAGCAGTCATATGACAACCAGTCAGGGAGATTCATGTTGTTTTCACAGGCAAACTGTTTTTGTCGGTCAGAAATGTGAGTGGACAGGTGACTATCTGACAGGTGGCAGTTTGATAAACAAAACGCCTGATTTTACATTAGTGTTTAGATTGGATTGTGTTTGGAATGTTCGTATCTTCGAGGGCATTTTGTACCAGTGCAAATTTGGTTGTGTGTAAAGTAAAGGCCTGGCGCACTCTCAGTAGTTGTGTAGTGGCTAGATGCATTCAATTTCAAGTTGGCCTTAATGGGGCCAGGTGTGGACGGGTGAAACATCTGAACTCTCCTAAGAACTCAATACTGCATTATGTGAGACCAGACAGTAGCAGTAACTGTCTCTGTACCAGCCGAACTATGTGATTGCTCAGAGTTGCCTGCCTAGATAGCTGTCTCCAGATGATGGGGTACATTGTCATCTTGTGTCAGGTTGTAACCCTGGCAGTTTATCTAAACCAGTGTCGGCTTATGACAAACTGATCTTGTCGAGTACCAACATTTTTTCATCCTATGAAATTCATTAGTTGGTAAATAATGTCTCTGCGATGATGTCACATCGGGGAGATGTTTAGGATTAACGTGTCCCGTGGTGTTTAATTATTTACACTAACAACATGTGTGAGTCAGAGACATGATAAATAGAGACATTATTAAATTAAGCGTGCATTGTTGTGTGAAGTTAGAATGTTTATGGGAGTAACCAGCCGCAACACGACTAGAAATGGAGGATATTGTGGTGATTTGTAGCGAATATACTCCAGATCTGAAGGAAAACCACCATACGAATCCCGTCTCAGCCCTTCCTGTCATCCCTTCCCACACTCCCCACCCAGACAAAGGAACTAGGAGCACATGATTTGAATCGTCCAAACTCTGTCTAGCTGCGTGGTCTTTTGTTCCTCTGTCTACGATCGTCGCCAAATTGACATTTGACATGCGTCTATTGAGCTGGTGCAGCTGATTGGACAGCGTCAGAGCGACCGTAAATGAAGTCTTCATTAAAGTGATCAACACGCTGCAACGTCCACTCCCCCATAAATGATTCACGTCCCAGACAATGACATTGCCACTCTCGCAGTTCCTCTTAGCTAATTGTGATTGCAGTATTTGAAGTACGCTTTGTTCGAAGCACGCTCCAGAACACCTGTGCTTTAGTAACGGTCGAAGGCAGCTTCCACTTCGTGGCTAGCAGTTGTGTACCGGTGGCAGACGTTGAAAAGTATATCAGTCCTGACAACAAAGACCACCTTTTTAATTTAATTAATATATTTATTTTTAATAAGTGCCCATACACAGTAGCAGATACTAGCCGTAAATATAAAATCCATCCCGGTGGACCAGCATGCAACAGGAACACAATGATCAACTTCTGTGATTATGCTTCAGTTAGCTCTGTAACCCAGTGACCATTCAAGAAATAACACTGCAGGCATAGATTGTGCTTCACTTAAACAAAATACTCTTATTTAAAAGAACAGTCGTGTATCGACTTCTTGATGTGTCGTGATTTAAAAAAATTTTAACGTCGGCGTCACTCGGCAGAAGAGCAGCATAATGTCTGCAAGGCCAGTTCCCAGTGGTACATTTAGTAGATGTTGTTAATGTTCCTTGGCCACCTTGTCGAGTGTACATGGGATCATTATTTACAAAATCACAGTGTCAACTGGTGCCTGGGGGCAGTTTCTTCTGTCAGCATTGGGGACTGTGTCAACAGGTGTTGTAAACGACATATATTTTTGGGCTCTGTCAGGATTGGGGACTGTGTCAGCAGGTGTTGTAAACGACATATATTTTTGGGCTCTGTCAGGATTGGGGACTGTGTCAACAGGTGTTGTAAACGACATATATTTTTGGCTCTGTCAGGATTGGGGACTGTGTCAGCAGGTGTTGTAAACGACATATATTTTTGGGCTCTGTCAGGATTGGGGACTGTGTCAACAGGTGTTGTAAACGACATATATTTTTGGCTCTGTCAGCAGGTGTTGTAAATTCAGCCCTGGTTCCTGTACAAATGCCCCTGGACCCAGCTCCAGATGTGAGCTGGCTTGGCCCGGTGCTCTGACCCTCCCTCCAGCCAGGAGAATGTGATAAGGCAAGACCAGGCAGGGCTGAGGGACATTTCTATAGCGGGGATGAAACAGGCTACAAAACACCCCAGGCTGTGAACTTGTTCCAACATGCTGATTGAAGACAGGCTGACAGCTGGCTGTGTTTTGGTGTTCACAGAAGTGTGGAGATTGCACCACAAGTGTAGTGTTTCGACTCTGGGGGGGTAGTTTGTATTTCCAGCAGAATCTTACTAATGCAGTAACCATACTACCTGTATTCGGACACCTAAAAGTAATTAAATTCTCAGCTATCCGCTATCTTGCAGTACAGTAAAGAGTTACTTAGTGTCCAGAAAATGTGCTGTCGTTATAAAGTGTTTACTCTGACAAGAGAGGTTCATGGAGAGCAGATTTTGCTTGCATTCAGAGAGTAGATCATTGTTGTGTATGATTGGTCCGGTCTAGAACAGAGCTACCAAGTTGGCAAAACAACTTCTAAAAAATAGAAGCTGTAGAAAAAGTTGCCAAATCGAGTCAGATATGTATGTAATCTGTGCGCGCGGTTGTCAGGGCGAATTTTTAAACAGACTGACTACACTTAACACCTGAAACGACTCGGTCTTAACTTCATAAATATGTCCTTGTGGTGTGCCTGCGATTACCCACAATACCCCTTTGTCGTATCAGGTCCAATCAGTGCAGATTCACTGCCACTTTTCCAGCGAATGCTGTAATCAGTAATAGGATTTACCAGTAACTCTTAAAAAGCATTGTGTGTTTTGGCATAGTGGCTGCCGCTGGTCTGTGTGGCGTGATCAAGCTTTAGTGGGGGGCAGGGAGAGACTGTGCAGGGAGGGAACCTGGAATGGATGAGTTAGTGAACAGATGGTAGGATGAATGAGCTGCACAGGGCAGTGAACTGGGTGTAGGGTGTCAGGGAGGGCCTGGCCCAGCCCTGTCCAGCTATAGATCCTCCAATAGCCACTGCAGTCTGATCTGCTCTGGTGCTGTAGTAAGTGGTCTGGTCTGGTCTGGTCTGGTCTGGTCTGGTCTGGTCTGGTCTGGTCTGGTCTGGTCTGGTCTGGTCTGGTCTGGTCTGGTCTGGTCTGGTCTGGTCTGGTCTGGTCTGGTCTGGTCTGGTCTGGTCTGGTCTGGTCTGGTCTGGTCTGGTCTGTCACAGACCACCTAACAAAGGTTTCTGAAAATGAACTGGCACATACAGCAGTATCTCTCTGTAGAGTCAGTGATTGTCAGTTCCTTAAGTTCTATATAATTTTATACTTCCAGTAGTTGATATTTTTTGGGGAATACCTGGCTCATGTTTTCAGTATGTGTTTCCTGCATGTGATTGCTTGTGATTGCTACTTCTTGCATTGAACGCCAATGGGCGGCACCGCAGTTTATCATGTCCTCTGTGTCACATCCTGTGTGTGTCCATGTTTGGTTGCCAGGTCTTCAGAGCTGTTCCTTCGGGCTTTGTCTGCTTTGTAAATAGATTAACGCTATAGCATCAATTTGTGAACTTGTTTCACATTAAAAATTGACTAAGCCATAAAAGATTTAATGAATTCTTGTGATCTTGTTACTGATTGTTGCCGTCTCTGTTACAGCAGCGAATCTCGTTCCGTCGGCGCAGCAGACAGCAGCGCCACCTAGCATACCGTATGCGCCGAAGTGAAGCGAAATCGCAAGGAAATGTCGCAACCCAGAATCGACAGCACCATGCAGCATTTCGTGTGCTGCATCACGTGATGTAGAAAGTCGGATGAGAGATATATCAACAGTTGGAGTTTACGGCAAGCGGGGGGGGGTGCAAGCACCTGCCTCAAGAGCTCACCAACAGTTTGCAACAGCCGCAGCAAACACGTGTTTCCAAGGCTACCATTGCTACTAAGCCTGTGTGTTGGATTGCCCTTGTACCATTGTGACCAGCGCCCTATAGACGGTCTTCACATGGTGACAGAATCAGTGTCCGCGATAGGAGACGTTGTGAACAGGGCATGGTGACTGCTATGTGACGCGTTGTATGTGTCAGACTTTGTGATCTCACAGGAACCACGTGACTACATTTGCACTGTGCAGACGTGATCACTTTATGTTGGGTGTTGTAGGGATCCCACCCTCTAAACCTTCTCCGATGCCCTGGAGAGCCGTGTGTGTGTGTGTGTGTGTGAAGTGACATTGTGTGGACACATCGGTGTCCGTCCTGCCGAGATAACAATCGCACTGTCTTGACTGTTCACTTCAGTTTCTCGCAATGTGATTTATGTATAGAACCAGTGTACAGTTTTAACCCACGTGTGGATTAATTGTTTGACTGATAGTGAGTGAACCACCCCGAGACCAGAGCCCCAGTAGTGGTCAAGCTACTGACCATGACATGCACTCTGTATGGACAAAGGATACCTCCCCTTACGAGTAGACATCACCTGGGGGGAGGGTGGACCGGGGGGGGGGAGAGAGTACTCCTACCCTAAGCCCGCCATTAAGCGAGAACTCATTTGCTATCGACAGAGTTGGAAGTGGCTGCGTCGAAGCCATTCGCATTGTTCCCACATCCTGAGTTGGTTTTAACCACAAATTAAACATCACCCTTCACTGCTGAGGGTTTTATTATTCTCCCGGTTAGGACGCGCGGTCGCAGCCTCAGCGACTCCGGCCGACGAGCTCCAGTCAGGACGTAGCCACGCGGCGGCTGTCACTAATGGCAGCGACCCGGTGGCCTCGCGGGCTCAGCTCGCGTTGTAGCAGTGGAAATTAAGTGTGTATCGTTGACAATTTGGCGGTTAACGACGTCGCCTGCGCGACCCGGCCGACTGTAAACCGCGGTGATTAGAAACGGACAGAAGCAATAGGTCTTGTTCAAAAGACCGCGTCTGTTTGGCGTATGGCCCTACGGATCTAGACAGAATATCAACTGACTGAGTGGTGTTCTCGTTGCTGTCGTTAGGTATAGGCGCCATTCAGGTGTGTGCTGACAATAAATTCGTACCATGGTTCGAATGAACACATAAATATTTTCAGTGTTTTAATTCCAGTCAAGGCTTCGTAATATACAATTGCGCGGTTGAGTTTTGATTAGAACAAGTTCGTGCGAGCAATAACGTGATTATTGGTTTTGATTTGTGATGATGCAGATTTATTATGTTTCTATTCCTAGATTTGTGAAAATGTTCATGATTTTCAGAAATTATACAATTTTTAAAAATATAATATTATTGCGATAATGACACTTGGAAAGCAACATGGCGTATGCGTGTTGTTCAGATAACATAATCATTAACACAACTCTGGTTTGCCGTGCCAGCGAAGGACGCTGGCTGAAAAATTTGAATTTACAAATTCGTGATTAACATAAATAGCATTGCTTGGCCGTGACTAATTTGGAATTATGTGTTGTCCACCTTGGAAGTGTTAAATTGAGCGCGTTGTGTTTGGAATTCGTTTACGCCGGGTTAGACTGCATCACGAGGTGATTTCACAACGCCGCCCGGGTGTATAGACAGCCAGTGGGTGTGATTCGTGTCTAGCGAAATTCGGCCATCAAAATGCAGCGTAGTGTGATATTTGTCACACTGCTTTTATGTATATCTATGGCGAGCGAGGCGTGGCCACGAGTTTGCTGCCGCGCGGAGAAACGTAACAAAGTACCCGCAGATGTAGCGACACACGACGCCTGTTGTGTTGACCGTGACCTACATATGAGATACAGTTCAGCGCTATCGAATTCCGAGCGGCGCTTGCGAGGTTTTAGCAGCGGTCGCTAATAGTGGCCGACCCCACCGTCCGTAGTGATTGGTGTTACTGGCTAAAAACCGCTCTTTGTATATATATATACTGTACTTAAACAAACAAAGCCCGCGCACAGCTGGGATACCGGCGACTAGCAATTTTGTATTATACGTTATTGTTTGTAATAAACTTGCACGAATGTTGACATGATGTCTTTGTTGTGAAGATTGCGAGAGATGGTTGAACTTTATAGAGTAGTCGTACGCCGAAACACGGCTAATTACGTCTGGCGATAGGCGTCTTTAAAATTACGTTTGACGGCAGCTGTTCTTTTATAAAAGATAATTGGTTATAATGAGGCAATACATCGAAATGTAATGGACGTTAATTATTGCCTTTAATAGCAAAGGTAAATAAATACATGGCCAACCCCATACAATTTTTATAATAACTTTATGTATACGTGCGTGAGAATAATTGCCGATTGTATTTTTTGTGTAAATACATTGATGTTTGCGTTGTTAGCCAACATTTATTACAAAAAAACTTTAAATGGCCTGTTGTCGTGTTTATGGGGAAGTGTAATTATGTGACCCGAAAACTTTGAAATCCGTTACCATCAATTCAGTTCCACAAACTGGGAACCATAATTAGAAAATAGTATAATTTTTGTCGGATACTAAACATTGGTTTCATCGTTCGTTCTGTTCTGTTGGTTAGATAGGCATATTGTTTACCCCAAAATAAATGTTGGTGATTTATAATACAACCGGTCCGGTTGCTTGTAACATCGCGTTGTCAGCCCTAGGCTTGTCTATGCGGGCAAGACGCGACGCCATATTGAAAATCACAAAGCGTAGACTGTTCAAATTAGTAGCGTTTCAAATTATCCGCGCTATCTTTAGCCATTCCTTTCTGGCGACGCACCGTAGTAAGATAATATATTCCGATAACGTATTTATGCGCTGAAGCGGTGTCTGGTTTAGCTGAGCCGATGAAATACGCGGGCCCGCATTCCGTGCAGCGGAGAGGCGATCGATCGTTGATGCCGTCTGCTTGGCCTGTCGTGGGACGGCGGCGCGCAAAGCGACTGCGGTCTGGCCCAGGAACGAGTGTGTCTGTTGAGCTGCCTAGCAATGACGTGACCATTGACCGCCCCTCCCGGTCGCTCTGTCCCCGGCTTGCAGCCGTTGGCCGTCTCGTGGCGTGCTGGCAGGCCGCCGCATCCGGATTAGGTCGAAAAGCGAAAGCTGAATCGCTGATTAATCAAATCGGAGGCGTGGAAAATCGTGAATAATGCAGACAGGACGCCTAGAGCCACGTTACCGGGGCGCCGAAAGGTCAGATATGATTACGCCAGAGCGCGATGGAAACGGGACGGAGGATTGGGGCAAGGGATAGGGTGGGGAGAGAATGGTAGGGAAGCAGTAGATGATGTCATTGGTGAGGACTACACGTACGAACTCCTTATGAATGCATCTAATATAAATGATGTGTCAGGCGAGCAGGAGATGGAAAGAGCGAGGGGGAGAGAGAGAGGGAAGGGAGTTATGCACACACACACACACACACACACACACACACACACACACACACACACACACACACACACACACACACACACACACACACACACACACACACACACACACACACACACACACACACACACACACACACACACACACACACACACACACACACACACACACACACACACACACACACACACACACACACACACACACACACACACACACACACACACACACACACACACACACACACACACACACACACACACACACACACACAAAACAAAACACACACACACACAAAACACACACACACACACACACACACACACACACACACACACACACACACACACACACACACACACACACACACAACACACACACATACACACACACACACACACACCACACACACACACACACATTTCTATTGTATTTATATGATGATTTGATGAGTTAATTGTAATCTATTGTAATGTCAATCCAACTCAGTTGAGTTGCTAATAAAACTTGTGTTATGTTATGTTATGTTATGTTATGTTATGTTATGTTATGTTATGTTATGTTATGTTATGTTATGTTATGTTATGTTATGTATTTATGTATATATATATACTGCTGTTTTTATCTGTTTTATTTATATTGCACGCTTATATTTAATATATATATATATATATATATATATATATATATAAGAGAGAGAGAGAGAGAGAGAGAGAGAGAGAGAGAGAGAGAGAGAGAGAGAGAGAGAGAGAGAGAGAGCAGGCAGACAGAGCAGAGAGACAGAGACACATAGAGAGAGGGGTGAGAGACATATGGGGGAGGTATAGAAAGAGAGGAGAGGGACAGGGATAGACACAGGACAAATTAATCGGAACATGATAAAAGGGAAGTGAGTTTTTAGAATATGACATAATGCAGCAACGGGTAAATCCTCCTTTACCCCGGATGCGCTGGTGAAAAGCGATACAGCGTCGGCAATATAAATAAAACAGATTAAAAAAAACAGCAGTACACCGAACACTGCCCCTTGATCAAGGATGTTAGGTGTGTAGTCTGTACACCCGAGACCGACCCAGACCGCTCCCGTTAAGCGAGCACTGGCTAACCAGCGGCTACGGTGCTAGCCTCCGCCCGCCGTCTCCCGTGGCAAACGCCGCCGCTTCAAGAGACATGAGCGGATGCTGTCGGCGCGCTGTGAGGCTTTGCGTTGGCCGCGGTGACTTGCCTGGCATTACGAGCGGTTAGATTGATAGCTTGATACACGCGCGCATGCCACTCAAGTCAGCCCGGGCCGCGCGGCAAATTGCTTTCAGCCGCAGTGGCGGATCTCGTTCGGTGGATTCGTGACGAAAAATACAATATTTTTATTGTGGTTCCGTTTATCAGCGCCGCCATCGCGTCGTGGCGATGTTGCACGTTTTCAGTGTCAGTAGCCGACTGGCGTTCTCGCGGATCCGATTCGCGTCGTTTGCACAATACGATCTTTGTTGACACAACGGAACAAAACCGCCCCGCCGGTGTATTCGTGACTGCGTTAATTAATGACAAAGACTTGCGTATTTGTTGTTCCGATACGGTTGTTGATGTCGAAAAGTGTGCATCATTTTGTGGCGTCAGTAGCGTCATTGTTGCCAAAAGTATGCGATGAGTGGTGTGTAGGATTTACAGGGCGGGGATTCTTTAACAGGTGCAGTGGTGACGCCAGAATTGCATTCAGAATACGACATCTCGTCTTTGTGGTACTTACCA
>JAODUO010000312.1:187500-232500 GCA_025642075.2 Ridgeia piscesae | reverse complement strand
ATACGGTTTGCACATTTTATTCCAAGTAAAACACAATACAAACATTTATAAAGTACCGTCAGAACAGAAACCAGTCCATATCCTCATTGTTCGTCACCAGCCTGGCTGGTGTTTAGATTGACAAGTTGGGTGACAAATTCGTCGACGAGTTACACATTTCCACTGTTCAGGTGATACAATGATATGTATTAGAGATAGGATGTTGCGCTGTAAGGCTATATAGTGGTCCAAGCTCTTTCAATTGTTGTTTCAGCTCGCTGACAGGGTTTTTCTTTCCATGTCAGCAAGGGGCGCATTCACGTGACACGGAGAAGACGTCACTGACGCATTGTCATTGGTATTTCCTACTGAATCGGGCTTCGTTTGGCTTATCGTATGCAACGTCACATCAACCGAATAAATGCACTGGTGGTTCAGTGTGATCTTTGTTGTATGATACGACGATCTGCAACAGCGAGAAACGTGAATACACCGATATGTGACTAAATCTTTAATAAATACACAGGGTGACGGGATTACTATACTTCCGATGGAGTGATGAGAACTTTAGGCGAAAAAAACTGTTATAGGAGGTAGTGTTATATTTAGATGAACGACATATACTTTATAATGATGGACTATTAATTTTATTTACGGGTAGAATAAAACAACAACTCATCACATCGTCATCCAATCCAATTGTGTATAAGCACAAATGGATTTTTATGGCGTTTTCTTCATTCAAAACATGGTAACGATTTTATAATACTAACGTCTTATGGACGAGGTTATCCAGGTTATTTGCTGAAATGACGTTATTATATTATATTTGTTAAATGACGTTATCAAGTCGCCTCTAGTCGCCCAGAAGTTGTTTCCCGTAACCAGGCAATTCTCTAAACTTCTCTTCGACGGGGCGCCGTATACTAGACATGCAGGTATTCGTCTCGTGTAGATCGAATATGTGGTATTTGCGCCGGTAGCGAACGACCATTCGCTTCGGCTTCCATTCATCGAGCGAAATTCGTTTATACGTACGACCCGTTTCAACACGCGACTTCGTAACTTTTCATGAACGTTTCCACTAAATCAATAATAAGTATAAAGAACATAGCTAGCTATTCATAGTCATAGATTCATGCAACATAAAATGTCATCATATATATATCCTGTTTGGTTTTACGAAGTAGAGGTAAACATGTACGGTCAAATGTCGACTGCTGTGTAATTGAATAGTTTGGACACGGTGTAAGGTTGAACTATCACGTTTCAGTAAATGAAGTGTGAAAATAAGTGATTATATTGGTTGTGTATATGTTTGAATAATGCTATCATTTATTTTGATTAATACGACACAATCGCTGCCATACATCATTATCCTTCAGACATTCTAAATTTACCACCGTCGTCGATCCAAAATGATATGATTAATGATGACTCTATGACAATGATGACCGACGATGACTCTATGACAGAGGTAAACACCAATTTCGTGGCAGAAACACACGAACACCCAGCCACGCCTACATCAACACTACCCGGTAGTGGTATCCCTAGCAAGTTGACCCAGGAGACCACCGATCAATTAATCACAAACGAGAAGACCCCCAAACTGCCGAAATAGGCCTTGCCCTATGTTGTCTTTGACCACGCCTACAACTCGTGGCAGGCAGCCTGGGCTTGGGCCTTAGTGGAGTTGTTTCTGGTATATAGATTCAATTAAAACTAAATCAAGTTACAACCGTCCGTATTAATTAATGATAAGAACAAGACGTTTAATTTTGACCCTAACAAGTACACAAAATAATCATAATAATAATGTGTAATTATGGAACCGATAGGACATCTACACTCACAGCCACGACCGATTTTTTTTGCACAGTACTGCCTACTCAACTGGACATCACATCTGGCACGGTTTGCGTATTGCTTGAGTTATTGACCTCTCAATGCCAAGCACATGTTCAAGGCATCGTACTGAGTTGAGTACGTAATCAAGAAGTTTTATAACCACCGTGAGCACGAATTTTCCGCTGAACATGTCATGAGATCCGAGTCTGTGCACGACGTTGAGCATGACTCCATGAGCACCGAATACGGGTTTATTATTATCTCTACCCCTGGTGTATGCGGGCGGAACTCGGCGCAGCTAATATCGGGCGTTTAGCACCATCTGCATTTTACGCCGACTGCCAACCGAATTCTGCGTCGACTGGTGTGTGCGTAGCAAAAGGATACCCGTTTACCGTACGGGCTTTCGCCAGTTGTCTCAGAGTTTCGATGACGATGTCGGTGGGCGTACTTTGTTTGGGCTTGGCCTAGGCCTTAGGCTTAGCTTGAAACTCGGCTGTCTCTGACAGCCTCAGAGTCAGGCGTCAGGTCCGAGGTCAGTCCAGATCCGAGCGCAGTAGTAGGTCTATACGTATTAATACAATATCTGCATAATAATGGTTTTTCATGGTAGTCAATATACAGTTACACAGAGATCTAGAGTAGTATGGGGACCATTCCAGTGCCGTGGTCGATGAAACGAATTATCAATCGGCTGGTCGGCGAATAAACAACCACAACAGCGCCATCTAGCGATTAACCGCCAAAAAATCAAACTAATTCATGCAGGCGCTTTAAAATATGTCTACTCGTTATAAATTTCACGCCTATAACTATTAGTAATATGATTTATATATTATGTAATGAAGCTTAATGGTTAAGATTTATATTATAAACACGCTCTTGTACATTTGTAAAAGCATTGGTAATTTTGTCAATATTGTTTTAGAGCAACAAACCACATTTCCACAAGACTGGGTTTATGTTATACTATTACTATTTCCTGAAAATACCTTTATTGTACTTGCTTCGGCAGTACATATACTAAAATTGGAACGATACAGAGAAGATTAGCATGGCCCCTGCGCAAGGATGACACGCAAATTCGTGAAGCGTTCCATATTTTTTAATTTTTACAACATAGTTATCTTTAAATAACATTTAACCAGAAAAACGCACATTTTCACGACCTATAACCTGAAATGCTGTCAAATATATTCAACGAACACGTGGCTTCCAAAATAACATTACAGTAACCCCTGTTAATGTTCGCCATCCTAAGAAAAACGGAACAAATAATCTCCTTTCTAAAACACTTCAACGCCAGCATTCGTTCGTTGAAAACACGACGCGATAGTTATTAAACAACTGCGACGTCTGCAAAGAGAAACGGTTTTTGTTTACCAATGTAAATTGTATAGTTACAGTATCTTAATTTTACACGCCAGACCCTGACGCCAGTGTAAGCCTAGACCTAGTATAGGCCGGCTGCGTCCAACTTGTGTATATTCGCGCCTGGGGCTGGGTGGCCTAGAGTCGTAACCTGATAGGCTGCCTGTGTATTGTCTTTGGCAGGCCGGGCGCGGCGGTGAAAGTCTACAATAATGATAACACTTTATTTTGACACCATCAAATGCGGGACGGGACGGCTGTGTGTAAAATCTGTACATGCACGGCAATTCTAAAACAGTTAAACGTTATACAAGATAGTTGTTTAAATTTCTCAAATGAGAGAACATTGTCGTGTGGTCAGTAAACAATCATAAAAACAGTAATTACACAGGCAATTGCAGACAAATATTCCATACATTCGCACAGGTTCTGGAGTTGGTGACAAGGTAACACAAATCACCTTAGTCTGTTATAAAAAATAAATACATAAATAAATAGCATTGATTTAAAATAAATATTTTAAAATTAAATATAATAAATATTCATTTAAAATAAGTTATTTAAATACATTTTTAAACCTACTAAAATCATGAAATGGGTATAAACATTAACAATATATAACTAGGATTTGTTGATAATCTTGATAACTTGAGATTTATAGATAATCGTACTTAAGTTTTATTGATGAATTTCATTGTCATGGGGTAACACTGCTCAATGTCTGGTTTCTTTGCCCTAAAGGCCCTCAGTCTCCTGCCTAATGGTAGCATTAGTATAACAATATTGAGACAGGATGTGACACAAGTCACTCATGATTTCTAAACCCTTTCTCTTCACTCTTGGCTCCAGTCTCTCTCACTCCCACAATTTTACTTCCACTATTAACAATACTGTTCAACTTACCTCGATTCTTCAAACTCAAAGTACCAAACTAGCAGACAAGACAAGACACTCACCTAAAAGATCTCAATATGAACATGCAGCACATTCTCTGATGACGTTTCTTTACAATGTTGTTGGTGTTGCATTCTAAGGTGAGTTTATTATCCAAAACTGTGCCTAGATATTTTAAACTCATTAACTCTTTCGACAGTCACCCCCTCAATAATTAGTTCAACTAATTATTGAGGGTGTGACTGTCAAAAGCTGTTCACTCCCCTTTCTCTCTGAGGTCTACTATCGTCTCCCTGGTCTTGTCCTCTGTGAATTCTAAGTAGTTGTCCTTACGCCATCTTGTCACTGCTGACCTGCTGATTAAAACGACTGTGTTGAGTTTGAGAAATGCAATTGGGTGAAAATCGGTGAGTTCTACAGGATTTGGCTTTTTAGGCACCGAACAAATAATCAAAATATTTCCACAGGGCGGGTATGGCATTTGAGCTGACTGATAAGTTGAACAGCCTGGTAAATACATCACAAACTTATAATAATAAGTCTGGGTATACTGACTGATTCATATTGGCAAGCCAGGGAAGGCTGCTTGCCATGCAAACTACCCCTGGGAAATGATGCCCTACACCGCGACCCCTACAGCTACGAGAAGTGCTTGATTTGGTCGTGCTGGACTAGTTTATTGACGTTGTCAATAGTGACGCTTCACCAATGAGCACAGCGCTAATACCCTCCCCAATTTGAAGACGGGTACGCAGTTTCTGGGAACCCGTCCCCCTAATCACACCAGCAGCTGAACGGTTATGTTTATTCGCATGTTTGTTTCTACATCCCAAACAATGCCTGTAATGAGCAGCGTGTGCAGAGCTATTAGATCAGAGCTGATTCTCTTTGGACCACACGCCATCTTGTACACTGACGGCGCTCCTGCACGGTTGGGACCAATTTGTTTGTTTATTATTACGAAAATCTATTTTCAACACCGTAGTGTTTTCGATACGTTTTGCTTACGTCACAATCAAAAGTATGCGCGAGGCCTGCGTCATTGCCATAAATGATGATAACGGTTAAATATATGAATATTTTACATTACTACAAACATTTTAACACAACTTTACTGTAAGATTGTTCATGCTATAGTTTTTCGTTGCAAAAATGGTGCGAAATCGACGAGACGTCTGAGACTGAGCGAAATCTGGGAGCAAGATAGAACGCAATGGGACACTTACAGAACTAATAATTCAGGTGGTGCCGTTACGTAATGCGGGCCTCGTGCCGTCAACCGCCAGCGTCCCATAGGGCGTGCAAGTCTCGCGCGCGAAAACGAGGCTGGGGGCAGTTGGGGGCAGGAGGTCCATATACTCCATGTTAACATATAGGACTTTGTTTTGTTTTGGTCGTAATAATCGAACTGTCCCGAAATAGAGTATTTCAGTTATATTGTCTGAAGGATTAATACAAGCAGAAGCAGTGGAACATTTTGCCGGTGACAATGATCACGGAAATCATGAATTTTAATCCATTATTATGGTGGTTGCCATGGCAATAGCGGCAAGTACTTGTGTTTGGCGATCTTGACTAATAATGAAGAGTGCCAGTTTTCGCGCAGTACAGTCTGTTTGGGCCAAACGTATACATGTGTTATGATTATGTGCATTTAGACAACTTGTCAGATATAAGTGCTTATCGAAACCACAACGTACAACAATGTAAAACGCAAATCCCGTCAAAGACACATACAGCCTAGCATCGTGTCGATTATCTGCACTACGTAAATCGCTGTGTCTATGATGTAGTGTGATAAACTCAATACTAAATCGGACATTTAAGATAAGAAACGTATAACACAAGATATTTATGAACTGGCTTTCCTAGTATTCATCAGTCCTAAGCTACAAATGTCATCCATCGTTAGAATATTATTCTTGTGTCCAGTCCCCAATTAGTCTCGCTTAGTCCCAATAAGCTCCAGTCGCGCGGAGTCACGCCATGTATTGTGACCCACTTGCAGGCCCTATTACCTGGTTACGCTGCATTCATTCATTATACCCAGCAGGTGTTAACACACGTTGTAGATTATCTAGATTTGCCTTATAGTTATACTAGTTGGAGACTAATACATCAACGATGAACTGAAACAAAATTATACAGGGCGCGCGCGCAAAGAACGCGTATACGTCACAGACCCGAATTGCGTTTCAACAAAGCCATAAAGCATAAATCATATTTTATAGATATTGTTTGGCCAATGACGTACCGAGTTTTGATTGGTCGAAGAATGTGGACGCCATTTTCTGTCTAAATTAAAGCGTCTTCAAGCAGAACAGCAACAGCACATGATAATGCCTTGCTGTTCGCTTCGAGGTGCTCAAATAACAGCAGTAATGTTAAATTATATGGATTCCCTTGTGATAAGAAGGTAAAATGTATGGGGCACCAATGCTAATTGTGAGGAATGGAAAGCAAAGTCAGGAAGTTCGAAATTGTGCGAGGTAGGTGGCGACATAACGTCGACTTAACACACACACAACATGCTACTAACTAGCAGTAACTTAGAGTAAGTCATTCGCAATTTCACCGTACGCAATAAGAGAAGCTCGTGTAGACAAACAAGGCAAATGTTTCCGTACGATATCATATTCTAAATGCCTACCGTTCGTGTAATGATATGTGTGTAAACAATTTATACTTTGAAACTGGTTAGAGTGAAATACCTAACATTTTACAAGAGCCAAACAATTGTGTTATCATTAATTAAACAGACCACTACTAGCCCCGTTACTGGCAATGGTGACCACTGTCAGTGGCACTGATCCACTGTGAACATCACCGTCACGGATTATGGCGCAATGAAGTGTTTACTTCTCAGTAACCTGTTTGCCTTGTTTTGCATGTTTATAAACATCCTTTGCTTTGCTTTCTATGACTGTGTCTGTGACTGTGTCCAAGACATCTTACTAAACATGTACGTAATATGACATCCAGCGATATATTTTTATAATGCGCAGAAACTGAGACAAGATAGAACCATGTCACGGATTATGGCGCAGTGAAATGTTTACTTATAAAAAAACCTTTGCCTCGTTTTAACTTTGCTGCATATTTATAGACGTCCTTTGCTTTGCTCTCTCCGACTGTGAAATAAACATTGATTGATTAGTTGATTGGATAGGACTTATTAGGTGCCCTGATTATGAAGGAGGTTGATAGCAAATTAAATTTGTTTTTCTGCTTCACTCTTTGACTTTGATTCAGCAGTGGCAAAGGCATAGAAGAGGTATAGGAATATATGTCTATGTATAATCTAATGCTGTGAGTTTTATTTAAGTTTTAGCATACAGCCCATTACAGGGAATTGACTAGTTTAACAACATGTCTATGGCTAAGCATTTCCTTTTAACTATGTAGCAGTTACTTAAGCGTTTACTATAACACCTACTCAGACAATCTGCAAATATGACATGAAACAGAGAGATGGTTGAAAGGTAAATGTCTTAATCCCATGATGATATTATTATATGTATAGCTTGAATAGGATATGCCTAATTATGATTAATCATTAACTTCCACTGCAAATAAGGTCTTTAAATAATGATTAAGCTGTCATAATTGACTTCCACTGCAAATAATTAGTATACGACCTATTACATGTTTTGGACAAAGTGCAATGCAATAAATGTGTAAAACCTAAAAAGTAATTTCATGGCATCATTTCAAATAATCGCATATATTTATTTAATTTCAGGCACACTTTGAAAACAACAAATTTGCATCACATCACCTTGATGGAAAGCATACATTGAAACCAAACACAGTGCCAACAATTTTCTTTCACCAACCAACACCAAAAAGGCACAAACTCCCCATATACCATCCTGCTGCTGCGGCAGCCACCCCATCTCCCTCCAGTCAGAACATGCACATTGAGCACATCCTCAGATAGCTCTGTCAAAGGTGGATGACGAGCATGAAAGTAAGTGTTGCTGGCAATACATTGTCAGTTGAGCCAATAAGTAATGTTCATGCTTGTTACAAAACAATATAAAGGGCAATAATGATGTTATGAAACCATAAGTTTAAGCAGACACTCAGTGTATATTTTTGCACCAGTGCAAAGTTTGCCATTCATATGAAGTAAAGGTAAAGGTAAGTCCTCAGGATTGCTCAAAGTGCTTTACACGTTACTTCCCTGGCAGACCTGTTCAATCAAACACCATCTCAACTTCTCTGGGAAGCAATATGACTTCACATATGTACACACACACACACACACACACACACACACACACACACACAGACGCACGTCAATAACAAACAGAAGACAACACTGACACATGATATTTACAATTTGATATTGAAAATTGTAGCAGAATTGTGTATGTTGTATTGCATACATATACACAGGCACACACGCACGGAAGTGACATTGAAAACTGAAGCAATGAGAATTGTCTATTTTAAGTCAGTTGCCATATATTACTTGCTTGGAATACAGACTAGGGATTCATTCGTATGAATGCTTACCGTATATGTTAAGTTGCTAACAAGTTTTTGTTAATGTTTTAATATATCTATGGCTCTGCGTATCAGCGCTTCCAACTATCTTGTAGGTTCCCCATTGGTTCATTTGGGGGCGGGGGCATGTTGGGAGGGGGGTTTTACAAAATGGGTCCTCCATGTTTAATTCCTACAGTGCACCAGCTCCCTGTCTAATATTGCACTCTGGCTTGTGGCTGACTAATTCTATCACATGACCACACTCCATGTGGATGATTTCATTGAGTGATGTTGAAAAACGAGTAGTTTTTTAAATGGATGCACCATGGCCCAGGGGTAGAGACAGCTGGTACTGGTTTAATCAGCACCAGCAACCTCTGGCGCACAAGGCTGTACTGATTAATAATAATAAACATTAATGTGTTGTTTGGAAACAGGCAGTCACTGCCGCTAAAAATACATCGTACCAAATTCAAGGCTATTTCAAGGGTGATGAATAGAAAATTAAAAGCTATTAAGGTTTAACCAAGGATGAACTCATAGTACAATCCACAAGACTATTCAACTGGTCAACAAACGATGGAATGACACCCAAATAACAGACCTGCAGGTTGTAATGCTTTGACTGCTTCATGCATCTATATTCTTTCGGTACAATACTAAACATGTACAAACCAGGATCTATGACATTTTGGTAAAGGAGACTTTGAATAGGAGAAATCCAGGTAAAACGGGATACTCAGGTAATATGGGAAATCGTTATATGCAAAGAACAGTGCTGCCACAAAGTGTATTTTCGCTTCCAACTAGCGTAGCATATCTGCTGACTACTATACAAATCAATTGGTATGCAATTCTTGGTGCGGATTGAAACAATCGTTAGTAATCCTTAGCTTTGATCCCTTGCTAAATTGTTTGTTTGACGATCCATCTAAGTTTGCTAAGTAACAACTTGTCATGTTTCAACTTTGAATGTCGTGAAGATGTAGTATTAGTTTAAGAGTTTTTCAGCATATAACAGTTTTTTGCGATGATTAATGTATCACAGTTTGATTAAACCATACCTGTTCCGGGCAAAATGGGATATACTTATGCGAGCAAAATGGGATCATCCCGTTTTGCCTAGACATGATACCTGTTTAATGACCAATGGAAGTTTCAAATATTTAACGTCTGTGAATAATGGTTACACACCATAGGATATTTATGCAAATTAACTATTTTAGATTTTTGCTAAAGGTCCTTAGGACACTGAACTGTTTAATGTTTACTGGTTTGCAACAGTTGTGCATGTTATGCCATCTTGTTTATGTTTTTTTTACTGGAAAAACATAAAAAATGCAATTTATTTTGACAATATGCCTGTTTCTGTAGATCGCTTAATTTAACTAGTAGCTTAGCTCACTAAGTTACATAAAGATGTGAGGTCTGTGGATTACATAATTATACAGGAATAGTAATCCACCCAAGTTACAGCAGTCAATTTCACAAAGAAGTATGACATTTTGCTTATACGATCTTACCATATCCCATATATTGGCTATTCTTATTGTACTTTACTAGTTCTAATATGTCAATTACTTAAAATAACTATTCTGAATATGTAGGACCACGTCACATTAGCGAATGACAACTAAATATGCATCCCATATTTCCCGGATCAAAATCCCATTTTACCCGCGGGTAAAATGGGAAATTTGCAGGTAAAACGGGATAGTCCGTATTTATTCAAACATAATATAGCCGATACATAACAAACTGTTACCCTAATGCACAAAATGTGGGTGCGACAAACAGCGGAACGTTAACTCTTCCATATTGCCTGGGTTTCCCCTATGGACACCAGTGACAGCTTCATCTACTGATAAATGATGACATTTTCTTTAGGCATGTCCACCAGCTATGAACTTGTCTTGGCATTATTTATAAGATGAACGATTCTTTTATGTCTATATTTTTCTATAGTGTGATATATTTATTTCCATAATACCGTAATATGAGGTCAATTTCTGGTTAAAAACAGTGTGTTACAAAACAGTTTATTTTTTATTTTAAATAACATTGTAATGACTTAAATTTAGGTTGTTTTTATATTTTGCCGGACTAATAAACCTCTTGATGGATTAGTAAACTGTTGTCTATACTAATCTCACTGTCTAGTAAAAAATATGCTGAAGTTCTACCCCTGGCCACAGAGATTTTTTTTATAAAGATTTGCCTGTAAAGATTATTTTTTGTTTTTTCCCCCTAAATGTCCTGTTACCAAAATGTCCTACTGGCAAAAAAGTATGTTGTCAAAACATTCATTGTCAAACTGTCCATTACTAAGACATCCAAATACAACAACAACTGTACCTACAAAAACTCATTGGTAAAAGAATACTTGAATGACTAGAAAAGCCCTCTTCATCATAAGGGGTCCATGGGCAACTGCTATGCCATATTAGCAGATAAGCTGACAGGCAGCAGAAGTGCCCCCCCCAGTCAGAGGGGGACAACAGGGTAAGTGTGCAACTGTCCCCAAATGTAAACAAAATGAATTATGCAGATAAGCAGATAAGATAACCTGAGACTCAGGCTGAGATCAGCAGGGAAAGCTTTGGCTGGCTACCAGTGAACAAAGGCCAGCGGCAGAGTGTAAACAAGGTTTTCCAGGCAGCAATCCAGAATTCAAGGATTTCAAGGCCATAAATTTGGTAGGTGTATTTCAAGGGTCTCAAGGCCCCGTATGGACCCTGCTAAAAGTATTTTGAAATTTGTGGTCACCGAATATCCCATCTTCTGACGAATTAAGATAATCTACGAACCTGCGCAAATGGCCCGACAGATAGATCACACAACTTTTCAGCCAAAATGACATGCATAAAAACTAGCAGTGATGGACATCCACACACACTATACACCTTATCATCTCCTCATGGGAATGCATCCTGGCTGGCCAGGAGTCCCTGCAGCTGATTATATCAGTACCAACTTTAATTAACCCTGCTGGCACAGCACTTTGATAAATCTTCTTCTAACGTCAGCCAATGAAATAGCCCACGAGGAGTGTTGTTGGCCTCGGGGCATGTGATTTAATTTTAGGTGATTTCAGCCACACATTGCTCGGGTTACATGCAATGTTTAGGATGCAAATGGGTCATCATTATGTTGGGATTCCCACCAGTCATGTATCCGTCTTCAAATTGGGGCGGGTGCTTGCACTGTTCCCACAGCTGTCACTGCTGGCGAATTCAACTGCTATAATATGCTATAAGAGGGAGGGAGGGAGGGAGGGAGGGAGGGGGAGGGGAGGGAGAGAGGGAGAGGGTTGAGGGGGAGGGAGAGGGAAGGAGAGGGAGAGGGAGAGGGAGAGGGAGAATATGTTATTGCCTACTTACATATGTGTACAGACAAGTTAACTGGAACTTATTAAACGGAAACATTAAGCAATTTGTTGAAATGTATTGTAAAGAACCAACAAACAGCTTAAACTACTCACCTTAACTACTCAGTGTCATCACAGGCAAGATGAGTGCACGACGTTGGAGCAGGGGGCTGGTGGAGCAGTGGTCTGCAATAGGACAACTGTGCTTCTTACAGAATCTAAATAAGACTGTATAAAAACAACCTGAAAACAATAAATAAATAAGTAAATCAATCAATCAAGCAATAAATCAATCAGTGTTAACATAGAAATAACACCTAACCTGGGCATGGATCAAGAAGGCTACAAGCTCACCATGGGTCTGGTTCCTTGATAGCCACACATGCACTCTAAGGTGGGGGCATACAACCCCATTTGTCCACTCGAGAATTTGCTCTTTGCCAAATTAATTGGTCATACCTTTATCAATTAGACATAGAAAATGCATTTAGAAAATTTACTGAACACCTGAAATGTGTCATCATTGCGTCCTGCATGCCAGAGAAAAATCTCATAATTAAACCTGTAATTCAGAATGGATGGATGACCAAAGACTTGACTGGCAAGAATCAGAGTTAGTTCATTAGTCATCTCCCTGTAGACTAGGGTGATTAGCTGGCTCAAGGCATTGACATTGTCATGGACTACTAGCTGCCATCTATTTGCAAGGCAGAAACTGTCGAATCCACTGGCAGGACATGCACAGAACTATAGGGCAATGTAATAGATCTATGTAAGAAATGTCTGGTATAGGACATTTTAATTTGAAGATGTGTCACTGTGCTCCCTAGATAAAGGGCTTTCATGTGTAATTAATAGGGTAGGCCAGCAGCCACCAGTTTTGTTATTTGGGTTGGCTGGGGATAGAAGCGATCTGAAGATTTGTCATTGTGACAAAGTGAGTGATTACTTAGTGTGGTAGACTAGCTTCCAGCTTAGTCACTGGGTTGTGACCTGGAAATGAGTTTAACCAGAGGTCAATATGCCAGATGGATTACCCCACCAAACTGCCCACAGTTTGGTGGTTCACACTAGTGTGAGCAATGTGAATGCATTTTAAACCTTCACACCATTTCAGTGACCTTATCATATTAGGTAACCTGGAATGAATTGTTCATGGTTCCAAGATTTTTTTTAAAGAAATTAAGTTAATATTTGAAATATATGTTACAACCTATCTGTTATGGGACTTGGACATGTACTGGTGTCATGTGATATATCTCAAATAGTAGGCTCAAAAGTACATTAAATTTCTTACAAAACAATTATTTTGATGTAGTTTGCGAAATTTAATTAATTAATCAATTTATTAATATTTTGTTACCACTGGCACAATTGTTAGTTGGTTGATCGTCTTAGTATTGCTGTTTTCTTACCTGAAGAACGGGCAATATTTGTTCAAATAGGAGGTAGTCTTAAGGTCTCATTTCCTGTAGATGAATTCCAGTTTATATACTGACGTACTATTATTGTTGTTGATAATGTAGGCATCAATGTTTTTGTTGTTATTTTTCCTATACTCACATCGGCTTTGCATAGTCTAGCCTAGGTAATTTGTGAAATAGTAATTTTATAGGTCTGGGTGATCTGTCCAATCTCTTCACTAGTTTTAGTTTAGTGATCATGATATATTATGTACTGTGAAGTTGCCTTGAACAAATGTGGATCTGGTGCTACAGCAAGTTAAATAATAATAATTTTATTAATAACAAACTGTTCTGTCTTCTAAAAAGCCATACCCCCCTCAGACAGTGAGATACAAGGTACCAACAGTTATAGGCCTGATTTGTCAGACACAAGCATATTAGTGAGGTAACACTGACAAACTGAGGTAAGTTAGTAGTTAGCATATCTTACGATGAAAGTCTAGTGCATGGTTGTGGACACACTGGGACTGCCGTAGTTTTCTGCCACGCAGCAGCATCACTGTCACTGGCCCATGTTGACAGTTTCTGTTTACAGGGGCACAGCATCGACTCTCGACTAATGAGGACCCGGTTTCGAATCCTGTGCCACCCGTGTACAACCTTGGGCAAGTTTTTTCATTCTACATTGCTCCAGTTCACTCAGCTGTATGAATGAGTACCTGGCTATAGACAGTGGTAAATATTTGTGTACGAGTAGTCGTCATGAATTAATTGCTGGATGGCTGTATGCTTCCCAAAGAAGCTGAGAGGGTGTGTGATTGAACGCATCTGCCAGGGTAGGGTGTAAAGCACTTTGAGGAATCCTGAGGATTGGATACTGTGAAGAACTTACATTTTTTACTGTATCGTGTCTCAACTGATAGCGAGCGGCTAAGCGATCTAGTTCTACCACTACCACTACCACCACCACCACCACCGCCGCCGCCACCACCACCACCACCACCACCACCACTAACCAGTGCTCCATATACAATACATAGAGTTAACACCTATCTTCCTGTTCCATCCCTTATAACTACTATTTTATTATACTCTAGTTTACCCATACTTGACAAATGGAATCATCTTCTGGGGAGGGACAGGCCAATTGTTCATTCCATATTAGAAAATTATAAGAAACCATCCCACGCCATCTTTATATTTACCTAAATGTATTAAAACTGCATGAATTATTGATATATGTATATATATATATACATACCCTGTATATATATATATATATATATATACATATATATATATCATACATACAAACTTGGAGTTGCAAAATGTATGCCTAATTATAATTATGTTCATGAAAGTCTACCACATTCGTTTTCTGATATGTTCATGTTTACCCATGATATATGGGTATACGCATCTATGAAACCAGACAAATATCCAAATAAAGTGTCCTTTTATTAATTATATTTCTCAAACAATTGGTTATGTAAAGGTCCAATGATTTGGAATTTAATTCCAACTAGCATTCAGCAAACACATGGCCTAAGACATTTTGCATTATCATTAAAATCAATGAATTGTGGTAAGTGGGTATGGAGATCTAGCAAAACCTTACTTCCACTATGACACACATGTAACTGAACCTTAACTTAATCACAAAACTGTCACACTGGAAGGGAATGAAACTGAGGAGGTAGAGACCTTCATGTGTAGTATCGTTGACAAGCAGGGTGGTACAGACGTGGATGTTAAAGCAAGGATTGGCAAGGCAAGAGGAGCATTTATGCAGCTCGAGAACATCTGGAACTCCATTACACATGAAAAGACGTCTGAGGACATGGAGAAGGACCTCCAGATAGCTTTGTCCAGGAGGGATGATGGGCATAAGAAAGTATTCAGTTATTGTGAGGTTGACAGCAGCCTTTTTTAAAGTATTCATCCTAGTGCATTGTTATTCTCTAAATTTACAGCCTTCTGAATCTGAATCTGAATGGGATACGTCGTAAAGAAGCCAATAGTGGCTATTATATACGACGGGGGTGTGTGCGCATGTTATTGAGTGTTTGAGCTATTGAGTGTTTGAGTGGTTCCGTTGTCAGACTGGAATCGTGTATTATATAACTTACTGTTGTATTTGCTCTTTCGATGACGATGTCGATGGTGTCAACTCAAGCCCAAGGCACAAGCGTCCGGGTCCACCGAGAATCCCTCCTCCGCTTCCTCGACGTGTTGTTGACTTGAGCCTGGCCCTGGAGACGACATTTCCGCTCAAATGGTGAACAACCTTCTTTCGACACTGCCGAACTTTAAAAAAGGGACACATCGACGTGTAAAGCGATGTTTACTTTTCGACATGTTCATTTGACATTTATAAAACGAGCAAAAGACGTGTGACGACGCACACACAGAAGTACCAAAACAGTTGAGCCGACAGTTGTCAAGGCTTGCTACCCGTTACACCGAGCATTGAAAATGTTTGAGAAACACTTGCGCAAAATTTGAAGATATAAATTAGCAAAGAATATCTACCAGTTGTTGCACACGTAAATGGTTGTTGTAGATATATTGGTATTCTGTGCTTTTAAAATGAATTAATAGCCATAATTAAGCCGGTGACAGAACTGACACTGTTAGTGTTAATAAGCATTCAGGCGTGCACGCCAAGCCGTCCACTTCGAATCGAATTTATTTTGCGAGACGAATAAAAGTAGTTTGGGATGATATTTTTCGACGCGGTTTTCGATGACTATAAGCATTAGGTAGTTAGGAAGCAGTGTGCCGGGAAGAATTTGCATGACAACAGCAACATTGTAGTGTACGAGAAGAAGTAAATATTAGTACAAAATGGCGAACTTACCTGTGGTCCTAATTTGCATATGAACTAAAGTGGTGTTGCCTATTGCGTAAAGTTGAATGGGATTTCTACCTCCGCGAACATTTGGAGAAGATTAGAAGTACGAGCATAATACGCATACACAAACTTCATGATTTCAAAAATAGATTGCACTCTGGTTAAACTCAATGAATTCAAGATCGTATGCTGGACACAACTATATAAAGATGTACACGTGTAGTAAATTTGTACTCTGAAGTACTAACCAGGTTCTGTAGTTCGCATGTCAGCATTACGTAACATTTGGAGCATTCTTGGCGCCCAGCCTATCCAGACCAATCCACTATTATAAACTAGTGGACTGCTCATATAAAATGCCAGTGTCCCATGGAATCTTTATTTATACACCCTAACCTAACTGTAAACCCTATTTTTAATAGTTGAGACAGCAAAACGTAGCATGCTGCATTATGCAATACACACAGCCTAACCATAATCATATACTCTATTAATAATTGTTATAATAGTGGACTGGTCTGGATAGAGTGTGCGCCCCAAAGCCCACATGACCCGCATTCTTTACATGAGATTTAAGCTATGGAAAACAATGCAATTATATACTAGCACATTGGAAGTGATCTTTCGTTATTCCATTCACAATTACATACCTTGTCCCGCCTAATGCGCCACACGGGATCTTGTTTTCTTTGATTTCTGTAGTCTTTTTCTAGGCTGGTGAATCTGCCATCTCCCTGTCGTGGGACAGATTACTTGGCAGATGGATGTGTATTCCTACTCTGCGTTAGTCACACATTTGGGTGAGAATGGAGTAAATTACGAATGCATACACAGCAGATTGATATTCTTCTATAATGATACAGAAAGTATAAGAACAATCAATAGAATACACATAAACCCTCAATACTAAGTGGATAAAACAAAACTATGTTTTCCAGCGTAAGCGCCCCAAAGGAGTAAACTGACCCGTTTCCAATCCCCATTTAGTGTTTACTAGAAAGGCCAATGCAAGCTTCCCCTCTGTTCAAATAATATTAATCGCTTTATGGTTGACCGGTTGACCTTAAAGTCCTGAACATGGGCCACTTCCTTAATGGCTCTCCAACTTGCTGGGTCCCTCCTCCCTTCCTGGTGGGGCAGCAACAGTGGGGGGGGGGGGGAGGGTTATTTATAGACTGACAACTATCGCGCCTTCCATTGTCATCTATGCTACAATTATAATGTCGACGAGTGGAACTCTGTTGACCCAATTTCTGCAGGCGTATAAATCATATAAACGTGTGAACCGAACCGATTTAGACACCTAATTGTGTGAGCTTAAAAGGGTGCAGTTTGAAAGAGATCTGACGGGAGTTTATTGAGGATGTAGGTGAATGTCGAAAAAATTCCTTCCGAGTTGTAAACATTAAAGTGAGGGTACAAGCTTTATTTATTTATTTAATATTACGTTCTTATGACTACAACATGTATGGTGAAAGTTTACTGCCTGTCAATTTGTGTTTAGTTACTTTTCTAAGCTCGGAAAAATGTTCGCAATTTGAAAGATTCCGCTTGCAACCCAACCCGTTCAAATGGTAAACAAAACTTTCAGTTTCAAAACAAAATTAATTGGCAGTAATACAGAGGCAACCATAGTTAACAGAAATACCCTTTGATGTTTCACTTTCCCACTTTCTAGACAGCAGACTCCCCGTTCCAAATTACTGCTCAGCCAATTCTGGGCACCTGGCAGGCAGTCTGACCTCCTCCCTTTAAAGGGAATAAAACACATGTTGCTTGAATCAATATTTATTATAATACATGAATGCTCCATGTCCACATAGCTTTTTTTTAATCAATGAATTAGAAATTCCACATTTTGTCCTACGGACTGGACTTTTTCCAATATGCATATTTTGCCGCGCTTTCTGGGTGCCCAGTTGTGACGTCAGGCAGGAATCTTGCATCCAGGGCATGTTTACAAGGATAACTTTTTGATCGAAACGAGCGTCAACATGAATTATTGTGCGATATTTCGACGCACTGGTTGGTCATCACGGAGAACACATATTTATGTCAATCCACACCAATCAAATATTTAAAAAAATTGAAGCAATATGTTTCACAGAAGTATGTCTATTGAGCTTGGAGATCGCCGCCGTCTTCGGCTAGTTTTCAAAGTAACTGTATCGATTGCAGCCCCCGCGATAAAATCCACATCAGCACATATATATTACAAACAGATAGCATGAATTTATGGTCAGAAATGAGAAAAAGCATACATTATTATTAGTATGCCTATGTATGAAAGAGGAGTTGTATATTTAACATAACATTTTAACCCGGTAGTAGAATCCAGATTGTTACCTTGACTCAATTGGTAGACGCGTTAGTTGATTATAAATCGATAGATAAAGTAGTGATGTAGACTACTGCTTGCATTTGTTTTATTTTTATAGTAATTATGTCAAAAAACAGAAATTAATTATGTTAATTGTATGCAACGATTATGTTTATTTCTTAATTTCATTTTTAACAACACAAATCACAATGTGTTTTCACATGTAGTAACAGTAATTTGTATTTAGAAATAATACATAATCGTTATATATAATTAACATATTTCCATTTTCGTCGCGAATAAATAATTACTACAACAATAAAAACACAAGCAGAAGAAAACAATTCATTGAGGTAAAATAATTATGTTTATAATGATTTCTTTGTGAAAACATAAACAAGTGTATAAAAATATTAATGGTTTCGTGTCATGTTCGAAACGGTGTCCTTCCGATTGGAAAATCGAACGCAATTGACGAACGCGGTTACCAACTGAGCTATGGGGGTGGGGGAAACCAGCGGAATTCTAATACCGGATTTAAAGTGTTACGTTAATTTTACAACTGCTCATTCATACATCGACATACTAGTGATATTAATGGATTGTATAACATTTCTGTCTAAAGTGAAATGTTTGTAATGTACATGTCCTTGCGTGGATTATCTTCCGTGGACTTTATTTACTCAGAAAACGAGCCGAAGGCGGCTGCGAACCCGGGCCGATGCTCAGTCAGTCAGGCCTCCGCGATACCTCTGCCCTAGCTTCGATTGTGTAACGAAATTTGATTCGTGTGGAACCGTAAGATAAATATTTGTTCGCTGTGATGACTAGTGTTTGTATTGCATAGGAATATCGCACACTAATTAATTGTGACATTCCTGTCGAGTTTCAACACAAAACCTATCCTTGTAAACATAATCTGAATACGAAGTCCGCCTTATGTCAGTATGTGTCTTCTCTGACGCCACAATACCACGTAATCGCCGTGCTAATTAACTTTCAGCTCTCCCCTGGAATCGTTATGTTGACGGGTTTCAAACAGAATTCATACTACAAATGTATTTACATTTAATTTTGAATGTTGTCAAATGTTACATATATACTTAATCTTTATGTATATACGGAAAACGAATTTTATGTAATGTTGTTTCTATTCCATTTAACGCTGCGTGCTGGCATACAGTTAGTATATATAATTGTATATGCTTATCAATTGCAGCATTATCGTCATTTTTTTTTAATACATTTCATACGAATACAAAGTAATTTGCTGTTGATGTGTAATAACAACTGATAAAGCTGTGGCAAGCACACTGGCCGATATTGGGAGAATTTGTAATATAATGAACATAATTATTTTTACAACTTAACGTAAATGTCAGTGGGAAAATAAAGCAGACAGAGATATGGGGTGCTGTTTTAACTGACTGACCGTCTACAAAAGGTGGCCAGGGAGGAGAGGAGGGAGGGAGGGAGGGAGGGAGGGAGGGAGGGAGGGAGGGAGGGAGGGAGGGAGGGAGGGAGGGAGGGAGGGAGAGAAAAGACGTTCAGAGAGAGAGAGAGGGGGAGGGAGAGAAAAGACGTTGAGAGAGAGAGAGAGAGAGAGGGTGGAGGGTGGAGGGTGGAGGGTACTTGGAAGGCAAATCCGGGACTGTAAAAGAGACATTAACACCGTGGGTCTCAACGCAATCGAGACGATAAACAGGGCGACATGGAGGAAGGAAATCAACAGCCAGACCGGCGACCCCACATGAAAGGGAAAAGCCAGAGAAGAAGAACGCTGTTGTCAATAAATATTCTAAAAAAACGCCCGTTGCGCGTATTCCTCCTGCATGTCGCGAACGGACATGTGTGCGCGTAACCAAACATTCGCTGAAGTGCTTTATTACGCTATATCAACGAAACACGTATATCCACATACACATAATGCTTCTTTGTAGCGTAGCTGTACGTGTTACGCCGCAGTTGTAATTTACTTCCATCTAAACATACTTTCGCATATTTTCCCTGTCGCAGCAGGTGCACGCATAGGCTTCAGTCTCGCGCGGCGTTTGCGAATGAATCGTTCTTATCCCGCACACACAGGTTGTGTGCATTGACGCCGTATGCAAATGGCAGGCGATATTTAACACGTGCGCTCCATCCCTCGGGCTACTACAGCGGACCGCCCGATTGGATCCCGCATTAACAAGTCTCCGAGCGACGGAGCCAGCGCGCAGGAACTCGACACTGACTTATTACGGCGACGGAAGCGGTGACAGCTGTCACCGGCTAGGGATGATATAAGCCTCTCACGTTTCCAGCTCCTGAATTAGTCACGGCCCGTTGCGTGGCTATGGAACTGGGAAGGCAGGGCGCGTCACGTCACTGCGACGTCATCTCGTCTACTCATCGAGCGATGTCGAATTTGTGATACAGCACTTCGTGATGCGTGCAATAATGATCAGATGTGAAGCTGTGTGCTAATAATGATGTGTGCTAATAATGTTGGCTGTGGAATAATGAATGATGTAACGGTCGTAAAGGCGGTTGCTAAATTGCAATTAAAAGTACGTAAATAGTGTGTGTGTGTGTGTGTGCGTGCGTGCGTGCGTGCGTGCGTGCGTGCGTGTGCATACGCACGTACGCATACATAGGCACGGAGAAAGAGTGAGCGTATACGTGTACGTGCGTTATTGATTGATTGTGTCCACGGTGCGTACGCAGGTGGCCAGTGAATGAGGTTTATCTCTCAAATTAGCCGCAGCAGCGACTGGAATTCTCGCAATGTCTGCTCCACTCCCTGGTAATGCCACTGCCACCCAGGCCGGTGGCTTTCACGAAACGTTAACAAACAAACACGCACGCACGCACGCACGCGCGGCGCGCCGTCCGCACATGCATCTGCAGCCGTATTCGCGCAATTGCGTCCGCATTCGTGCCACGGTAGGCAAATAATATTTGTTGATGGCGCGATCGATGATTCTGAAGTCGTTACGTATGCTTCGGCGGGCGGCATTAAGCCAGCCGGGCGCCTGGGCTCTGCGGCAATCATCGCGCTGACGCTATGGCGAATGTCAAACAGAACAACCGCCAGCAGACAGTTCGTATGGTTGGTAGCATGCCGCCCGCTGATGCAGCAGTGCTCGTTAAGTTGACGGCTGGCAGTGTAGTGAGCCGTTGAGCGGTGCAGTGCGCCAGCCAGGGAACTGCCTCGGCTAGCGAGCGCAGTGTGTGTCGGCCGTGTCAGATCCGTTGTTGTCTGCCGGTTGACACGCCAGACAGGCGGTAGAGAGCCCGGGGCGTGTCCGAGCGACATGTCAGACACGGCCACAGCCACGGTCTAACCAGCGAGCACGTTTCGTTTTTATGCATACATACAAGATACAAGACCCGCGCGCCTCGCTAGTAGTGAGTGATTTAGGAACGTAGGCGCCGCGCAATAATAGCGTTGTAATCGCGTGATTACGTCGCACCGAATGAATCACGCGATCATATCATCTGGCGTCACGCCTGCGGTTGATAAGGTGTTTTACAGTTCGCGCGAGCGCATGAAATATGTATGGAGAGTGCACTTTCGCGTATCCTTTGTCCCGGCCAAATTGTATTCACGGTGTTATTCGCGGTGTTTTTACGCCGACCAGCTATCGGGTCAGCTTTCGCGCTCAACACACAAGCTGCGCAGTAAAAACGTTGATTTACATACCACCGACAACTAATACTGCTATGCACGGGTACACCTTTCGTACGCGTAAATAATGCTAATGTTTAACGATGGTATATCAACAGGCGAATCGTAATATTACGTATTGTTGCGAAAGAGGAACTCAAAGAATTTGAAGTTGGTAGTCTCGCTCGCGTGGAATAGAAATACGATTGTGTTTGCACTATTTATAAACCGTCGAGTCTGTTTTTCCAAGTACGCTGTATCTTTCTGAGAAAATTGCCTTATACATTAGTTTGGCTCCTGCCAGGTTAAATAAAACAGCAACACATAAATATGGGGACATTGGCGGGTTCCATGCGTCACTATGTACCTACGTCACAATTATAATTTTACGCATGGCGTCCTTCCAGATTTTGCCTTCGAAAACTGGTTACTGTATTATGTCTGCTAATTTAATATCTACGTTGTCCTGTGTTTGTGTGTTTGTGTGTTTGTGTGTTTGTGTGTTTGTGTGTTTGTGTGTTTGTGTGTTTGTGTGTTTGTGTGTTTGTGTGTTTGTGTGTTTGTGTGTTTGTGTGTTTGTGTGTTTGTGTGTTTGTGTGTTGTGTGTGTTTGTGTGTTTGTGTGTTTGTGTGTTTGTGTGTTTGTTTTTGTTTGTGTGTTGTTTGTTTGTGTGTGTGTGTGTGTGTGTGTGTGTGTGTGTGTGTGTGTGTGTGTGTGTGTGTGTGTGTGTGTGTGTGTGTGTGTGTGTGTGTGTGTGTGTGTGTGTGTGTGTGTGTGTGTGTGTGTGTGTGTGTGTGTGTGTGTGTGTGTGTGTGTGTGTGTGTGTGTGTGTGTGTGTGTGTGTGTGTGTGTGTGTGTGTGTGTGTGTGTGTGTGTGTGTGTGTGTGTGTGTGTGTGTGTGTGTGTGTGTGTGTGTGTGTGTGTGTGTGTGTGTGTGTGTGTGTGTGTGTGTGTGTGTGTGTGTGTGTGTGTGTGTGTGTGTGTGTGTGTGTGTGTGTGTGTGTGTGTGTGTGTGTGTGTGTGTGTGTGTGTGTGTGTGTGTGTGTGTGTGTGTGTGTGTGTGTGTGTGTGTGTGTGTGTGTGTGTGTGTGTGTGTGTGTGTGTGTGTGTGTGTGTGTGTGTGTGTGTGTGTGTGTGTGTGTGTGTGTGTGTGTGTGTGTGTGTGTGTGTGTGTGTGTGTGTGTGTGTGTGTGTGTGTGTGTGTGTGTGTGTGTGTGTGTGTGTGTGTGTGTGTGTGTGTGTGTGTGTGTGTGTGTGTGTGTGTGTGTGTGTGTGTGTGTGTGTGTGTGTGTGTGTGTGTGTGTGTGTGTGTGTGTGTGTGTGTGTGTGTGTGTGTGTGTGTGTGTGTGTGTGTGTGTGTGTGTGTGTGTGTGTGTGTGTGTGTGTGTGTGTGTGTGTGTGTGTGTGTGTGTGTGTGTGTGTGTGTGTGTGTGTGTGTGTGTGTGTGTGTGTGTGTGTGTGTGTGTGTGTGTGTGTGTGTGTGTGTGTGTGTGTGTGTGTGTGTGTGTGTGTGTGTGTGTGTGTGTGTGTGTGTGTGTGTGTGTGTGTGTGTGTGTGTGTGTGTGTGTGTGTGTGTGTGTGTGTGTGTGTGTGTGTGTGTGTGTGTGTGTGTGTGTGTGTGTGTGTGTGTGTGTGTGTGTGTGTGTGTGTGTGTGTGTGTGTGTGTGTGTGTGTACAAAGAACAACGTTAGGTGCCAGAATGTAAATATAAAACGACGGCACGCCCAACACCTGTCCACGTATGCAGACGTACATTGTGATGGTTTGACGAATATTGTTGCTAGGCAACAGGTCATGTGATGCATATATCATGACAGTTGAAAACGCTCACAGACTGCAAAATCGCTTAACCTGCCGCCTTGTGTTTGAAACTACCGGTGCATATTTACACGACAGGTTTAGAAACCTGATTGCATTGTTTGGAAATGTCATGTTGGTTGTCACGTGCGATCTGCGCGCACCGATAATGAAATGTCAAAGTTCATATTGACAGATGTGTTGCTGAGTTTATTTGTAACCGACACTGTTCACTGTTAGATATAATGCCGACTATGTGATTTTGAAAGTGTAGCCAGCAAGGTTTTGATTCATGCAAACAACGACGGTGGCATTTGTAAGACCGAGAATGGATCAAATATTATTTTCATTTAAAATAATTTCCGAAATAATTAAGTACTGAATAGCAATGGAAACGGCACCATATGGACAACAACATTGCACTGTCGATAACATTACTGATTATTATCATTACACACGTCATTTATACGACATGTGTCATCTTGAACATTTTTAATGTAGGCTTTCGTAGGTACCTACAGAAAATAATGTAATAAAACATTGAAATGCGAGACGTTTTGCGTGTTGAATCTCAACGCAGAGAATGCCACATCGAAATCTTACACGTTAAAAAAATCGCATTTTAAAGCTATTTCCCGCACCATTACATTACGTTGTTTGAAGTCAAGCCGTGTCGTTTCTTACGTCATCGTAGTCTCCCCCCGAGTCCCGCCCATGTGACCAGTCAGCCGCGCGGGGGGGGGCGACGACGTTTCTTGAGATTGTTCCATTCAAGTGCACAGAACACGTTAAACTAATTATAATCCGATTAGCCGCCGGCACGCAGCTAGTAACATTAGCGTAAATATAAACGTCACTGACGCGTGTAATCAGATAACGCAAATTACAGCGTATAGACACGCAGCGCACTGGTTTATGAATACGACAGCGCATCAGGGTCTAACTGAGTTAGGGGGGTGGGTGAGACCGCAGTGTGGCAGCACGCATCCGTAGACACACACACACATACACACACACACACACACACACACATCATGTATGCACGCACGCACGCATGCACGCGCACACATACATGCTCTCTCTCCCCCCCTCTCTGTCTCACACACACGCGCGCGCGCGCGCGCAATCACGTATACTCAATGCATACACATGCATACGTACGCGTACGCACACGCACGCACACATACACACGTACGCACACAGTACACACAACACACACACACACACACACACACACACACACACACACACACACACACACACACACACACACACACACACACACACACACGCATGTCCAACGTGACAACACAAGACAAGCCACGTACACTGGATCACTCTGCACCGTGTGACACCATGTGACACCGTGTAGCATTGTGCGATGTCACCTTTGCCATTCAGACCAACTGTGCACAGAAACTACAAATCACCTATTAATACGAATGAGATATGACGTATCACATTTTCAAACTGTATTGTTCTTAACTTAGTATTCATTATAAATAAAAACATTTTAGAAGGAGGGACGAGTTGAAGTCTTCGTCGTGAGTACACTGACAGACGGCCCCGCCCCGCCCGTGTCTTGTTCGTCCGGGACAAAGCACGGCCGATCAAATTACACTGGGCGGTGCAAAGGGACCGTTTCACGACAATCGTAAACACTAAACACGCGCCAGAATATCCTCCACTGAATCGACTTTGCTACTGACCTTTGGGATCGCTCTGATATTTACATTAATGTTGACTCTGACGATGTTACTACTTTGCCTAGTTTTCATTAAAACTCTGCCGAAATGAGCGCATGAATGGCACGGCACGTGCATTGATTTTTCTAGAAACTTAACATAATTATAATTCTGACATGTCCCAGATGTTTACCAAGAGAATATTAACTATAAACACTGCACATTCTCATATATCGAATGCGCGTTTCATATGCATTATCCTAAAACCGGTCCACGTGGTAGAATTGCCGCTTGTGGGTATTCAAAAGTCTCTCTTGAGCTTGTTCAAACTAGTGTTAGTCTCCACTATTCAATTACTTTTCCCGCGCTCTGTCACAAATGCCCCATGTGTACGTGCTCTCACAGCCGCCATCATCGTCGACTGTGACACGACGTGCAACTGGAGAAGGCTGAAATGTGAATCGGTGCGTCCTTTTGGAATGGACGAGGAGCAAAGCGATGGTGCCAGCTCCTAGGTTTTTTATATTACGTTTCTATGACTACAAAATGCATGCTGGAGGTTTAATGTCTGCCAGTTTTCCTTAGTTACTTTATTAAGCTCGGAACAATGTTCGCCATTTGAAAGATTCCGCCTGCAACACGTTCAAATGGTAAACAAAACTTCCAGCTTCGAGAGAAAAAAATTATTGGCAATAATTAATGCCGAAGCGAGCAGAGTTAAATAGCCTATGATGTTTAGCCTCCCACTTACATACAGACAGCAGACTTCCCGTTATAGATTACTGCTCGGCCAAATCTGGGCAGAGGAGCTGGCGGCATCCTCCCCTTAACATAGAAGGAACTCAGGTCAGGTGCCAGTTTCACGAAGCGTTTATATGACCTACAGAACAATATACGCTCTGCCATATATTGGTCGGGTTAGCAATAGTTGAAATCGCCAAAAATACAAAATAAAGGGTCATTGGGCCCCTATGGCCTTATTTTAACTTCTGATATTATATACAAATGTTAAAATACGGAATTTCCTGATAACCAGAATTATTTGTAATACTTTCTTCCGCACACGGCGAGCCAGATTGAGATGTAATTACCTATCAGTTGAGAAACTAACCATGATCGCGTGTAACTTTTAGTTGGTAATGCGAATGTTCTAGCACAAGAATGCTTGGTGAAACCAGTCTCGTTCCTGACCGTATATGCGTCTTCCACTTGTGACGCAGTGTAACGCATGCGTCGCAATTTTGTTTCCGTGGCAACACGTCGTACAGACGTCGAACGAGACGCTTGAATCACGCGAGTTCTCGTAAAGCATCGCCGACTGCTATAATGACGGCATCTAGTCCGGCTGATTGACTGGAATACGATCTGGCTTCGCGTGACCTTCACGTCCATCATGGCGGGGAGGGGGTCCTTACGTGATAATCAAAAGACGACTATCGACCTCACGTCTGACGATGATGTCGACATTTCAGCCTGTTAACTGTACATTAGATGCCACTGCGTGTGCCGTGTGTGGTTGCAAACTCGTAGTTGTTCTCTTGAAGTATATGTTGTGCAACATTCGCGAAAAACTGCACAAACGATCAATATTTCATGGAAAGAAGTAGACAATTTATGTCCGTCAGATTTGTACGCAACACGACGTGTGTGTATTGTAATTTCAACTTAATCTAAAAATAAAATGCTAGCATGCACGCACGCACAAATACACATGCACACACGCACTTTTCTAATTTTAATTGGAATTTAGATACACATAGGGCACACACGACCGCACGCGCGCGCGCACACACACACACACACACACACACACACACACACACACACACACACACACACAAACACACAGTCACACACACACTTTACCTAATTGTAATTGGAATTAGGTAACCATGCTCGTCTCCCGAGCTATCACTATCGCTGCTCGTGTGTTTTACCGCATCGAGGACATGAGTTTTATGAAATGTCCGTTGACGTCGATTAACTGTAATTAGTCACGATGATCGATTACCAGTAGCAATGGAAACGGGAGGTATACGGGCGACTGGTCTGTAAACCAGGACCGTTGACTTCGCTGGACGGTTGTTGGGCTTGCCGTTAGCGCCTGCACGATCCTAACGGCACATGGCGGTCGTGTTCATTTAGGTCAAAGGTTATTCGATATGTTCTCAATATTATATTATATTCATGCGTTTATAAGGTGTTACCAGTGAATATTTTATTTATAATTCGAACCTCCCGAGAGCGCAACTTTCAAAGTACATTGTAATAATAAGATAATTTCTATTCCGACTAAATCCCTCGAAACAAAACTAACAGGCACATTCAGCAAAGACAAAAGAATTGGTCCATCTCGTAATCCATAAGCAGTATTCCTATTGCTTCAAGCGGCGGCACCTAAGTAAAGTTGTAAGCATAACATACGACGACGTATTATAACAAATCACCGTGGGAGAACCTATTCCAAAATATTGGTGTAGCAACAGAAATTACGAGCTCTGATATTAGCAGGTCACGTGTTTCACCCTCACAAGCCAATGGCCGCTCGTCTCCGTAAAGCTGGGGAATGTGCGGAGCCGAATTATAGCAGTTGACTACGCCAGCCGGTAGGTTGGTACCCCATTGGGTCAGCCGTGAGACCAACGCAAATAACCACCCCCAATTTGAAGACGGATACAAGACTGGCTGAAATCCCAATATAATGACCCATTCACGTCCTAAACACACGCGAGCAACGGGTGGCTGAAATCACACACAATTGTAATTACTAAATGGGAGAGCCCGACCACACTCGTCGTGGGCGATTTCATTGGCTGACTTTAAAAAAAAAAAACTGATATTCGACGGATATGGAATGGTGGTCATGACGTAATCAGCCCCAACGACCCCCTGGTGGCGAGGGTGACGTATATTAGTATATAAGTGTTATTAATAAACGGAGACCGGACACCGAGCCTGTGTTGGCTAGGCCTATTTACAGAACCCCCGGTCGCCGTGTGTGTTCAACAAAGGACGTATCGCCCACACTCACCTCCTGGACTGCCATTATTCACCTGTCACTAATAACCGGAAGCAGGTGTCAAGAGGTTGTTGGTTGCTGTCGCCGAGTCACGTGTAAGCTATCTTTGGTATCGACGTACATATAAAGCGTACATACATGACTCGAATTACATACGCCTCGGGGGGAGGGGGGTAATTCTGACTAAACTTTGACTTTCTCACCTAAGTCCGCCCCCTTCTAGAGGTATTCGTGACTATGCCTTGTCAATCAGAACGAACACGCGCGCTCGTTCGCACGCACGCACACACGCCCCCACACACACTATTCATATTGTCGTGCACGGATGTGTTATATCGCAGTCATCAAACACTGCCACGTCCTTGTCCCAAAATACTCTTGCCGCCAACAACAACAACTTGTCAGTCCGGGTGGCAATGGCGATGACTTTGATTTTATGCAGCAGTGTCTCGTCTTGCCTCACCCGCGGACCGCCCGTCCCCAGGTGCCAGATGACGTGACCAGTGGCCACGGCCTTCGACGCCGCCGTCGTGACGAACCGACCAGAGCCGTGAGCTCGTGTTACAATCGACTCTGCATTATTATAATGTCGCGTCGCCCACCGGCGATAGTATCGCCATCCGTCAGGAGTCTACGGATCGGGTAATCTCACTAATTGCCACATCTGCGATCGAGACAGCGACGGCTGATGCGAGCCATTAACTATTCTGTTATCTGAAGCGGGCATTATACGACACAAGGGCGGGTGGGCTGAACGACCACAGGCGGCACTGCAACCAGCGGGCGCCGGGCTCCTTCGGTCTAGTGAAACAATGAAGCTGTTTGCGGGTTTCGGGCGTGATTGGATCTGCCAACTCGGATAGGCCGAGTAACAGGACTCTCTTGTTATGTAATTGTTGTTGATGCAGCAGCTGTTGTTGGTGTTGCTGCTGGTCCAGTTGCTGCTGTTAATTATATTGTTCACATAACGCGCGAATATCCGTGTTGCTAGCATGCCACGTTACGGTTAGCGATGCAGCACTGCCTGCGAATACCGGAAGTGACGAAATCGGCACCCATTGAGGTTGTGGAGTGCATTGGAGCGGGTGCACGTGTTCGTGTGCTAATGACAGCGCGCCCTTTAACGAATAGCACGTCCGACTTATCAATCGAAGTGAACCATTGATTACGCTTACACAATTGCGTCGAGCTCAGACACAAACTCGCGCCTGCTGCAGCCGACACAGGCCGTTGTTTGCCTTATAAATAATGCAACGCATCTAGTCGTAATTCTGTGCCAGGACCTCACTGACAGATCTCGCTCGTTTATTCCAGCTTCATCGTTGCAGCCATCGATGTAGGGGTCAAGTACCACATCGTACATATGACTCGGTACATTCTTCCGGTGCCATTGTGCCCGTGCGGGGTTGGCCTGGGTGGGTTGTAGTCCCTGGGTCGTCGCCACTTGTTTCAGTCTTTCACGTTTTATACGTAAACAGATGGGCTATATTCGTACATACGAACGTACGCGTTGTTATGAGTTCGTACGATATATGTTGCTCTGCTCTTGGCATCCATATGTCAGGGGTGAGGTGGTCGATGGTCACCATGGTCTTTTTCTTCGTCTTTTCTTTCCTCACTTTTCTCTCACTACGGTCTCTATCTAGAAACAGTCTCCAACTCATACCTTTTGGTGTTGTTCTCCATTCTGCTCCAACTGTTTCCAGGCCTCTCTTAGCAGTTCTCCCGTCACATTCTTGGTCTTACCATAAAGCAGGGCTCGGTCGTTACCAGGCTACCTGTCGATAAACAAATGTTCACAATTGTGCAATGATGATATACTGCATAAACATATTTTTTTTTGAAAAATGAAAGGTTTGCATGGCCATAACATGTCTTACATGCAACAGTTGTTATATGCAGATGCCAAAAATCAGGTATATGCGAACAGTACCATAACGAGTTGGATGGGACTATCCAAAACACTTATGTTTGTCTCCATGGTGGACGTTTAAATCAAGACTGGACAAACATTTAAATTCAGTGTAATGTTTCCGAACATGACCCACCCCCACCCACATTCGCGTAGTGACCTTCGGGGTTTTGCCAATTAAAACAGACAAGGGGTGTTGTTAATAATACTCTTAGTTGTTTATGTTCATCTTCGTGTAATTTCAAATATAGAGCGATATTGTCTGTTCCGTGACAAATAATTAGCCAGGGCAGGTAATTATTATCACTGAGTTTGTTGATACATCCGATTTGTGTCGCTGCGATCAGTAGTGTGGAAATACACATTGAAGGTCACATTGGATTGGTGAAACCAAAAGAAACCTTTGGATACATTATTGCAGGATTTCCTCAGAATATGTAAATTTCACAACATGTCATAAATAATGTAAGCCATTTCCTTGTGGGACATAACCAGTGGAATTGAATCTGTAATTATATAGCTTGCGGTATATAGACTAGAAGTCGTGCACACAGTGAAAATCAGACAAGTGTTGAGTTGGGCTCTTTTTGAAGCCATGAATTCAGTTGATAATAACACATCTAGTTACAATACATAAATATGTTAGTGTTAAACAGAGACGTTGAGAGTGTTGCCAAATCAGTATCTACCATTTTTAAGTAGGTCAAAGTTCAACTTAATGATCCCATCTGATTGGTTGTTTAGTCCGGGTCACTCGTCCGAGTGCCTCGTACGAGTAACCTGATACACATACGATTTTATATCCGATTTCACTGATACACGTGAATCGGATGGTTTTCGTACGAGTCTGTCGTACGTCTATCATCTCCTTAAAGGCCTAAGTCGTGTACAAGTCCAAAATGCCGGCACGGGGAAATATGCACCAAAAAAATAGTCGTTAAGATTCGACACCAGCTGCGCACAAGATACTATGGGTGCTCTGGCGCTAAACAACGTTCTTTGGGACGTCATAACTTCTTTTTTGAGGATCTATGACGCTCCTTCGCGACGGGACCCAGAACAGCCAGCGCTGCGAACAATCCACCAGTTGGCGGTGCTCGTTAAAGAGTAAATCGGCGACCGCCAAAATCACCGCTTCCGTCTACGCAGATACAGACGCAGTCAGCCGTGGCGAGGTACGATTTATCACGCGGTCGTGTTCAAATTCGCCACGCCACCGTTACATAATCGCATCTAGTGCCGCCGGCAGATGAAAGCATCGTTTATCGCCGGTCCGGGGCAAGGGTTAACTCATTTCCGAGTATCTTTTCGGTGCGAGCGTCGATGGGCAGTCATGCGTGACGCATGCCAACTGCCATCGTTCGTCTGTATCTGCGAACCCACGAACAGAGAAAGGACGAAAAACGACTTCTGTCAACGCATTCACACCTGGTATTCAATGTCGTTACGTTACACGCGAGCAGTGAATTGGCGTTTCGGTTAATACGTACAAAGTTTCTCATGCAAAGCTCACTTTTACATCGAAGTTCCAGAATGTGCACCATCCATTACGCTTATTCCAATAAATGTTTGCTGTTTTATGCATATATTTTATGTTGCTTCCAGCTGTTCTCTTCCTATATGTGGATGCTGGGTCAATAGTTGCCCTGATGCCTCCTGTCAACAATCTATCAAACAAACCGACACAATAAAGAAAGAAAGAGAGAAAGAAAGAAATAAAAGAAAAGAAAAGAAAAGAAAAGAAAAGAAAAGAAAAGAAAAGAAAAGAAAAGAAAAGAAAAGAAAAGAAAAGAAAAGAAAAGAAAAGAAAAGAAAAGAAAGAAAGACATTTACTTCTTTTTGGAAAAGTTCTCTCTCTCCCTCCCCTCCCTCTCTCTCTCTCTCTCTCTCTCTCTCTCTCTCTCTCTCTCTCCCTTTCTCACTGATTGTAACAATTATCTTGAGATGCTTTTGGAATGTCGCTAGAATGACGTCTTGTGACCAGCTGTCTCTGTGAGGATGGCATTGTGCTTCCATTGTTGATGCCCGAACGGCTGTTTGTGCCGCTGCCGAAGTGTCAATGTGGTGTTGACTTGGTAAAGGACATTTTGGTAATGGACATTTTGATAACAGACATTTTGGCTTTCCATCTGCAGTCAGGCATGGTGTAAGGTAATGTTTGCATCTGAAGGGAACAGGGCTTCCAAAAAGCAGTGGTGGTGGCTAGTGTTCAACCACTACAGCCAACCAGTGGCTAACAGAACACATTTTAATCCAGACATACATAAAGTGACGTCATACATGTAAACATGCAGTTATCAGCAACAACCAGAGGAAAATCAAAGCTTTTGTGGAATGGCTGTGTATACCAAGCACACAGAATAAACAAATGCGTGATACGGTGGCGTTGCACATGTCTTGCAAGCAAGCATTTCCCCGTTAGTGTGTACACCCACTTGCTGCCATGATACACGTGTGACTGTGGACTAAATTGTCATTGAACACACAACCGTAGTTACATTCATTTATTATTATTAACTGCAAAGTTTTTATATAAATAAATATGCCTTTAAAGAATATTTGTTGGTTTTACCAAAATGTCATGTTCCCAAAATGTCTGTTTACCAAAATATCCCATTACTAAAAATGTCTTGTTACCAAAATGTCTGTTACCGAAACATCCACTACCAAAGTGTCCTTTACCAAAACGTCTGTAGGGGCCTATATCGACTGTAGGTAGTGTCGTTCCGATGGATACAGCTTGTGGAACAAGGTAACCGCACCAAGTTGCTTGTTCCAACGTTTGAGTTGTAATACGGATAGATAAGCAGCTAGCGTAGATTCACAGAAGTTCCCTGGATAGCATCATACGGCACTTTATTTAAGAGGCAAATAAAGCCGCTCTCTAGCAGCCTTGGTTATATTGTTTAGCAGCACATAATACAATATCTCCAGCGCCGGAGCCCACGTGTGTCACTAGTATATCACTTCTTATAAGGTGGTGTTAATGAAAAATGAAAAAGGTATGAAACTGATAAGTTCCTGCATATTTTATGTTCTTGCATTTGACAGCGTTTTCATATTTTCCATACGTGTGAATCTGCATCAGATCTTCACGACGTGAATATGACAACTTGTCGGAAGTTGTTTATCTCGGACTGGGTTGGTGATTGTCGAATGAGCAGCTCAAAGTATGACGGTTGTGCATAAAATATCACCGATATAAATAACAAACAACAAAGGTCTTAGAATTGATTCTTGATGATGCTCAACGTTGGTGGATTTGGCACCAGAACACAACTCACTGAATAGTAACGGTCAACGACCCACGCACGCTTACTGGAATAGGTTCAAACAGTGCGTCAGAACGTTATGGTTCCCGACCGTCTGGTTTATACTCTCCAAGTCGTCATTGTTCAAAAGCAACACGGTCTTCAATATTTTATGTTATCGTGTCCTGATATGCGGATACCGTGCGTGGAGGTGCTTGTTCAGGCCCTGGCGGACTACCAGGGAGGTTGGTAGATAGTTATCAGATGTAATCCTCTCTACATCGCATGCAGTATTAACTGGGAAACAGATGTTTGGTTTGTCACTCCAGATAAGATGCGGTCTGTTTTTGCTTTGATGTGGGTTGGACCTTTTCTAGTTAGTTTGGCTCATGAGGTGGGCGGGTAGGTAGTGGGATAATTGAACTTGTAATACGACGAATGTAATCGCAATGGAGGATATTTAAAGTGGCTCAGATCAATACTGGAAATATCGATCCCATCGTCCGTGACAGCACTTATCACGCGACCGTGACGTTATATTTTGCCAAATTAACATTCGAGTAACAATCCGGTTTTCGTCCGTGCAGTCACTCCAAGTATAAACGGCGTGGTCTGTGACTGCCACTCACAATCACCGGGCTTTGATTGGTTGCGTGTGTAATCGACGCTTTTGTAAACAACGGCGCTGATCGAGGCAGACGAAACGACGCAAGTTGGCGAGCGAGTCAGACGGACGGCACGCAGCCACGCACCAACCAAAAATAGGTCCCCGCAACCGACGCCGGGGAATAATTGGTAGAGCGCGTGAGGCGGTAAACACGCGAGGAATTCGGCGTTGACGGAACAGACGCGGCAAACAACTTGTGTTAGTAGAACCCCAGGGGTGATACCCCCCTCCCCCGTGTAGTGTGTATTTCTGGACACTTGCCTTCCAGGGTGTTTGTATCTCAGGGATAGCAACCCAAATTTACACCGGACTGTGCCGCCAACTAGACACGTTGATTTATTCATTTCGCTGACGGTTTCGTTAACTCTTAATAAGAGTCATTTTCTACATATCCAACCGATCGGGTGTGTCTATCTCTAAAGCGCCAGTTGGCCTACGTAGGCGCATGGCTACGTAAGGCCTTACATGTATAGAGTACATCAAAATGGGATCGAACATTGGCAGAAATGAGTACTTAAAACGCTGCACAACACAGTCCCGTTTAGCAAGAGACAGCGCCTGCAACAGGCAATTACACAGGTATTCCGGTGCACGTCTGGTACAGTCAATACTCTCACTGTGTCTCTGTGTGTCTGTGTGTCTGTGTGTCTGTGTGTCTGTGTGTCTGTGTGTCTGTGTGTCTGTGTGTCTGTGTGTCTGTGTGTCTGTGTGTCTGTGTGTCTGTGTGTCTGTGTGTCTGTGTGTCTGTGTGTCTGTGTGTCTGTGTGTCTGTGTGTCTGTGTGTCTGTGTGTCTGTGTGTCTGCGTCTGCCTCTCTGCCTCTGCCTCTGCCTCTGCCTCTGCCTCTGCCTCTGCCTCTGCCTCTGCCTCTGCCTCTGCCTCTGCCTCTGCCTCTGCCTCTGCCTCTGCCTCTGCCTCGCTCTCCCTCTCCCTCTCCCTCTCCCTCTCCCTCTCCCTCTCCCTCTCCCTCTCCCTCTCCCTCTCCCTTCTCTCTCTCTCCTCTCCCTCTCCCTCTCCCTCTCCCTCTCCCTCTCCCTCTCCCTCTCCCTCTCCCTCTCCCTCTCCCTCTCATTCCACTTCTCCCTCTCATTCCACTTCTCCCTCTCATTCCACTTCTCCCTCTCTCTCTCTCTCTCCCCCTCTCTCTCTACTTCTCTCTCAAATTACTTGAGCATCAAAGCGTCTGGTCGATACGGTGTGTACAGAAGCACCTGACGGCCACGACGGAGATTGTGATTGATCACTACTAGTGGCGCCACGGACGATAATGTTTCCGTGTAAAATCAGGTTACACACATTAGTATAGAACGGACCGATATGTATTTTCTAACCCATTGACCTGGTTGTTTCGGAGAAGTTGGACGCCAAACAAACGGAGGAGAATTGTGTATATTTATAAGGTATTGTTCACAGCTTCGAATCGACTAATAGCAACAAGCTTGTCGAAAGCACCCACCGTGGTGGATTCCACTCGTCGACAAACGAACATCTGTCGCGAGCGTAAATGAGCCTCTTACGTCACATCATTTGTCCCAAGGCAACAGCAGTCTGCGCTGTATCTGCGCTTGTCGTATCGCAATGGTTACTCTTTGATATGGATGAGGTACTTAGCCGGAATGCATGAGGTAGAGGCGTGCGTGTGTGGTTCAATATATCGATCGGATTCGGCAAGGCCGACGTGCGAGCGAGGCCGAGCTGTAACCTGTCAAGTCACGAAGGAGTGAGTCGCGGGCAGATCGTTAAGTTTCGATGAAAAACGGCGCGAATGCACGCACGTCTCGTCAACAGCTGCACGCCAACAGCTGGGTACTGCAGGCGGCGTACGGGAGCGGACAGACAATGGTCGCATAAACGGTGTCTGCACAGAGAGACATGTTGTTGTTGTTGTTGTTGCTGCTGTTATTATGGTGTGTGTGTGTGTGTGTGTGTGTGTGTGTGTGTGTGTGTGTGTGTGTGTGTGTGCGTGCGTCGTGCGTGCGTGCGTGCGTGTGTGTGTGTTTGTGTGTGTTGTGTGTGTGTGTGTGTGTGTGTGTGTGTGTGTGTGTGTGTGTGTGTGTGCGCGTGCGTGTGTGTGTATGTGTACGTGTGTGTATGTGTACGTGTGTGTATGTGCGCGTATATGTGTGCATAAACAACTACACATGTGTAGAATAGAATGAATACACTATTTTGATACATGCCCAATTATTTAAGCTAGGTTTTATTATTACTATTTTAGTTTATCTGACAATACCATAATAACGCAACAACATTTCACAGTTTACTGCAAACAACGCCGACGGCTGACTGCCGTTAAACATGTGATTTTGCCCCTCGCTATTAGATCATAAGATATCGTCAGCTGCTAATTGCGTTCTACGAATTACATTATTTTGTAATTTACTGTCTGACCGATGGCGTAAAGCTAGGATTCCATGTGTACGAATTCATCACGCTGCATGCGGTATGCGGCAACAAATGGCTACAGTGGAAACGCATAGGAGTGATTACGTGCAGTTTCTGGGGTGGGACAAACTGAATCGGTTCATTAATGCAATTCAAAACGTATCCGCACACAAATCGAACATGAAATTCCCTTGCGTGACGTTATTACAGGCGTGTTTTTCTTGACTTTCAAAAATTGCGAAATGTATTAGCGGGAAGGTAAGTAGCATATATTTGTCATCGAGGATTGAAACATGCCTTCGAAGAAACTACCAACATTTCAAAGAGAAGTTCTCGTAGATTAAGAAGTTCTCCTCATCCTGCTGTAGTTCACGAACAAGATGATTGTACCCACCATATTGATTCGGTTTATAACGGTACCTTCTGTGTCTGTTTTTCTACACTTCAAATGCTGCAATCCGGGCCAATTCAACGCCATGCGTCGCCTAGACGGAAGCGTCTTTTACGAGCATGTATTTTATGAATACATTTATTGAATGTACTTAATGTATTATTATTATTTATGTGCTATTATTATTCATTATAATGTTTTACTTTTTAATATACCATACTTATTTACGTGCTTGTCTTAATATGTAACATATCTATAGGCTTAATTATTATAATCTTGATATAATAAAATGATATAATATCATCCTTACACGCACACGCACGCACGCACGCACGCACGCACGCACGCACGCACGCACGCACGCACGCACGCACGCACGCACGCACACACGCACGCACACACACACACGTGTTTAACAATATTAAAAAATAAAGTAATACTAAATAAGGGAATCCTACAGTGCTCCCATCCCATAGCGCTGTCAAAATTAGTGCAAAACGCATTGCGAAATCACTCAAGACGCATGATGCGTGACGCATCCGTAAATCGCAGCCGTATCCGCAAGCCGCATCCGTACATAATTATGGAATCTTGGTTTAAATTCTGCTAAGTAACGAGAAGTACAAAGGCTGATTGCGGGGCCGCGGGGCCTCACATGTAAATGCTAACCAGGCGCCGAACGGTTAGGTACTCGCGCATTCCGCGCGGTTGGCGAAATAGGCCTAGCGCTACGACGTATCCGTTGGTTTTCAAATGCTGAAACGTTGCTGACGTGGTCAAAGTCGAAACGTGTCAACAAATGCGCAATGGAGACATCCACGCGCGGCAGACAATCTTCGCTCGAGCGGACGTGCGTTGACAAGGCGTCGAGTCGACTCGCTTCGATTTATCGAGCTGTTGGTATGCTGTGACAAGCGGCCAAGGACCGCGGGGATTTATGCGGTTTCCTCCACCATCGATTCGGCGTGCAGCGAATACAAAGACCGCGGTTGTTAGCTGCGCGCAGTAGACAGCAACAACAGCCCGCCTGTGTCGCGCTCGGTAACAAAGCAGACGGCTGCAGCGGTCGCGCTAAAAACGAACCTCCCCTTAACCAGCCGTCGTATATCGGTTGGCATGGTTCCACCCGCTGCTATGAGACAGCCAAAGGATTGGGGTGTACTTTCGTTCGATTTTTTCCCGCTAACATGGTTATTTGGCACGGATGTAGTTAGCGGAAACATACTGGTTCGGAATTATAGGGGTGTACTTGTTTTTAGATAGCGAAACAGATACATGCATCGGTAGGCGTAAACACAGCCAGACGGAGTTACGCCTACGGTTATCCAGTTGCAAGCATTTGAATCGGGTCGCATTTCAATTAACACCACGTGGTTCGTTTAAGAATACATTATTAATAATGTTGGTCTAAATAACATAAAACTCTAAATAGAAAACGATGAAAATGTCAAAATCGAGGTTGATGTAAAGCGAACCGGGTGACACAATGTACCGGGTGACACAATGTACCGGGTGACACAATGTACCGGGTGACACAATGTACCGGGTGACACAATGTACCGGGTGACACAATGTACCGGGTGACACAATAGTTCCAGTTGTTTTCTTTAGAATGATATTTGGTTGAGTTGGTGGGTGGTTTGTTTTGTTGTGTGCCATTTTTTGTTTTGTATTTTTCTCTCTGTCTGGCTGCTAGTTGCAAACAGACACCTTGATACGATACAGGCGGCGGCGTGTCTGAAAAATGGAGCTAGCTTATCTGTATAAAAATCGGGGTTATCTTATCAGTGTTCTGGGGGGTGGGGGTAGCACTTGACAAATAATTGACTAACTGGCTTGCGTGATCGGAAATGACCCACGCGCGCACACACACACACACAAACGCACGCGCACATACACATACAATATCTCGTATACGCAAGTGCGCACGTAAATGCATACGTAGTTACATACGCACGCGCACAAAGACACAAGCACACGCGCACACATACAATGCTGCGATCACGCAAATATTAATTATTCGAAGTATAATCTTTAGTATGATCCTGTTATTGAATATAATTCTTAATTGTTAATTAACGACAATCAGCTTACATAATGTTGCGTCATTTCTTGAGCAATGCTGCGCTGGCGTCAGGAATATTATCAGCGGATAACAACCACGAGTCTATACTTAAGAATATTATCAGCGGATAACAACCACGAGTCTATACTTAAGAAAACAACGATAGTTACTTACAGTTATTTACTTACGTGTTTTGCATATAGTGGACGGCACTTCTCCCACAAGTGGTGGAGATTTTACCACATGGAACCCATGTAAACCAATAAGTTGACGCTTCATGGACGGATGTAATAATAATATTATACTTATTTATGAACTCGTGCCTTGTCGTTACAACTAATTGCGTCTGCGTAAATCAGTCAGACTGCATTTTTACTTAAGACACTGTACACTTTAATGCTAAAAGTAGCCAATTGCTATACGTACTATACTTAACAGAACTGGTCAAAACGTGTCCCTCTCCCTCCCCTCTCTCTCTCTTTCTCTCTCTTTCTCTCTCTTTCTCTCTCTTTCTCTCTCTTTCTCTCTCTTTCTCTCTCTTTCTGTCCCCCCTCTGTCCCCCTCTCTCTTTCTCTCTCCCTCTCTATCTCCCTCCATCTCCCTCCCTCTCTCCCTCTCTCCCTCCCTCTCTCTCTCTTCCATTAACTTAAACTTATATAAACAGTTGCATTTTTCTGAACGACACCAAGTTGGATAGACCACCGATCCATTTGCAATGTGAGTGCGTTTACACACATTCACACTTATTTCTGTATAACGGGCCGGCCGGGCCATATATTGCGGCGCATAGGCGAGGCTCCAGGCGAGGCTCCACGCAGCAATTTTGACGTGGAGTATAGGCGAGCCCTGCGCCAATCAACATCGACGTCTCTCGATGCTCGCCATTTAATTGGCCGCGGCTCCCTTCAAGCGTTTCACCGACGCCGTGATCGCGTTCGCGTTTTCTGTTGAGAGTCAGTGAAGCGTGACACTCCGCCGCTGCCTGTGGTAATCAATTAGCTTTGAACCGAGTCGACCTTGAGCTTTATCGCCGTCGGTTGCGGCGCTTATCGGCTTTGTTCGCGTCACGAGAGACATTCACGCCGGCATGTTTACCGCTACAGTGAAGCAGCGTCGGTCGACTGTGTTGTTACTCATTACGACATCACGGCATTATCAAGAGTCATCACACGTCGTGTTATTAAGTGTAATAAAACACGTCGGAAAGACGGCAGGCCTGCGCAGTTCGGTGTCATTGTGTGTCGTATGTCGGTGGACACGTAAGCTCTACTAGATGGCCGCAGGGGGACATGCCTATTATGATTTGTTGCTGCTTTCTATCATCCCCGTAAGCCAGGGATCAAAACTACCACTGACGGATCGTCTCCAAAAAGCGGGGATTGCGGGGAGTCGAACTATACAACTATAACAACCACAGACTTCGCCAGTCGCCCCTGCGCCAGCCGTGGGAACAACGTAAATACCCATTCAATTTGAAGACGGTTAGACGACCGATGTGAATCCCAATATTCACGCCGTAAACATCGCATGTAACACGAGCAGCGTGTGGCTGAAATCAGCCACAACATTATATCACATGACCTCGTACCGACCACACTCCTAGTGGGCGATTTCACTGGCTAACATAACATTTATTTAAAAGAGGTGTGTCAGGGGTAGAGAAGAGGTGGTACTGGCATATTCCGCGGCAGCGACCCTGGCGGGCGAGTATGCTTTTTATCATCGTCGTCGCAAGCCATGCAAAACGAGCACTGGCAGGTCCCCTACGCGTAATGGGGAAGTTAAATGAGTCAAACTAATCAACTGATTTTGCCGTCGCGACTGAAGTGTATGCATCTCTGCATGTAGAAATATGTCGAACAAGCGCAGAGGTATCAAGTGTTCAGTTGTTTACGCCATATGGTTGCGCGGCGATATGCCACTTGTCAACAGTGCTACATACTGCCTCAATCTCGCATAGGCGGACATAGCCAGCATATTAATGTGTATTGTACTGTTATTTCAAAGAGAACGTTTCAAAATAGGTGAAATCAACTGTACGCAACATAGCAAGCCAACAACGCTTTCATTCGTTCATTCACATTCCCCAACAATTAGTTTCATAATATTGTTGTTGTTGCTGCTGCTGCTGTTGCCGGCATTGTATGTCTTTGTTGTTTACGTTGTTGTTTTATTATTGTTGTGGTTAGCGAATTTATTTTCGTTGAGGGGGGCAACATACATTTTCATATGGCTTCATTACATTTTACGCTTCATGCCGCTACATTGAATGCATTGGTATCGTCGTATCAATTTGAGGGAGGCAGACAAAAGTAATTTGGTCTGATAGTAGATATCGACGCCATTGCGAGTATGATGGAAGCGATGAGGTCGGTAGTGAGAATAGCGATGTTGTTGTTGATGCTGAACCACACCCACTTTCAATACGTGTTTCTAGCCAATCAGTGGTTCTGTTGTTCGAGTCTGCTGACCCCCCTTTAAGACGGACATTACACGAGGACCCACAGCAGGCGTAAGACAACAATGTGTTCGTTCGCCATAACCAGACAACACAATGCCCTATAGAAATAACACTGTGCGGGTTGCCTGAATTTCTGTGACGACATATGTAGTGTGGAGTGAGTAGAAATGATGTTTTATGCAGCGTGACATCAGAACTGTCAAGTCATGAAAGATGGTAGTCGGTGTTTTTCTGCGTATTGATACCGGTGTCATTTAGACTGATGATATCAACATGACGGATCACTGTCTGATTCTAACAGAAACGAAGGAGAGTCATGTTTCAAAATAGTTTATGGGAAACTGAGGTATTAGAATTTCACGAATTTTCCAGTGGATGTTAAATATGCTTTGGAATTTTCGATAACATAACTATTCAAATTTTAAAGGAAACGAAAGAAATGTTGTAATGGCCGCTTAGAAAGGAAAAGTCAACTGTGGTCGTACGTCAGTAGCCGTTGACAACGCACCTCCCGACCCGTGGGAACGGAGACGCCGAGTATTAAATTACGGGCTGAGTGGCGTAAGCGAGGGGACATCCGGGGACACCTGAGTAGGCCCAGGGACGGACTGACATGGCAGCCATTAAAATGTCACACATCCCCATAAAAGGTATTCATTGGTTCCATCGTCGAAATGCAATCTTTTTATGCAAATTCGTGTTATTCAAATGAGTGTTTTCTGCTGACCCGCAATGCTCCTCAGATTAAAAAAATACATATAATTAGTTATGTATGTATATAATATATTAACTATTATATTAATTGCTTGCATTATATTGTAACAAAAAATTAGTTGAAAAATAACAATGTTTCGATCCCTGGCCTTGGATTTCGGTATCCAGACGTTTTGGTAAAGAACACTTTGGTAATGGACGTTTTGGTAACGTACGTTTCGGTAACAGGACATTTTGGTAACATGACATTTTGGTAAAACCCCAAAAATATTCTTTAAAGACATATTTCTTTATGTACAAATTTTGCAGTTAATATTAATCAATGAATGTAACCACAGTTGTGTGTTTAGTAACAATTTAATCCACAGTCACATACGTATCATGACAGCAAGTCGGTGAACACACTAGCGGGCAAATGCCTGCTTGCAAGACATGTGCAACTCCACAGTATCATACAAGTTTTCACTGTGTGCTTACAGGTATACGCATAGCCATTGCACGACAGCTTTGCTTTCCCGTGATTGTTGTTGGTAACTCTATGTTCACAGGTATGACGCCACTTTAGGTATGTCTGGATTTAAATGTGTCCTTCTAGCCACTTGTTGGCTGTAGTGGTTGAACACTCTAGCCACCACCACTGCTATTTGGAAGCCATGTTCCTTTCAGAGGCAAGCCCTACCTTACACTATGCCTGACTGCAGATGGGAAGCCAAATTCCCTGTTAGGACCACCCTAATTTACAAATGGTTTAACTGACTGATATCTCAGCAGGTTGATAAGATATGGCAAACTGGACTCTGATTATTTTCAGTAGTTTTACAAAAATGTCTTGTTGCCAAAATGTCTTGTTACCAAAATGTCTCGTCACCAAAATGTCCTATTACCAATATGTATGTTACCAAAATGTCCATTACCAAAATGTCCTTTACCAAAATGTCATGGATCCAACCAGGGCGTGTGAAGTGTTTTCTCCCTCTCACGGGGTCTCTATTTACAACATCGTGGTAACAGATTGGGATAGATATTTCCTCATTACCAAAATGTCCTGTTACCAAAATGTCCATTACCAAAGTGTCATTTACCAAAAAACGTCTGGATAGCGTAGGAACCATGACATACTCCCTGTTGTATTAATGTAGAATTTTAAAATTATATTCATATCGATTTTATAGGCATGTGTGTATATGTGAACTTATTGGGTAAGCGCATTCCAAGCTATGTAGCTCATGGTATTTGTTCCCGTAATTTTCACTACGCGCGCTATTTTTTCTAAATAATAAACAACAAAAATAAACGACACCTGCGATTTATTGACGTTCGTGGCGACTACCTTGTGACTTGATTCCGTGCATCTGGTCGAGAACGCGGTGGCTGCTGGTTTTTATCCGCGTATTTAAATGCGTATTGATTTTCCAATATGTCAAGATTTATGGCCACGACTTGTCAGCATGAATAAAAGGCGAGATACTAGCAGCGAATTAGCGAGGGACTGTGAGGCAGACTACACGGCGCGCTCTCACCACTAGAGGATGGAAGCAAGGGCCTGTCAAATTGTATTTGCAATGAAATGTAAAGATTCACGTAGTACGTAATCCATACGTACGGAATACTTACGCATGCCCGCATTCCCCCAGTGTCTCAAGCACACGTGCACCCGCACTTACACAAACAGACACACGCACACACGCACACACGCGCACACGCGCACACGCGCACACGCGCACACGCGCACACGCGCACACGCGCACACGCGCACACGCGCACACGCGCACACGCGCACACGCGCACACGCGCACACGCGCACACGCGCACACGCGCACACACGCACACACGCACACACGCACACACACGCAACACACACAAATTCACACACGAAGAGAATTAAGTAAAAGTGCCTAATCCGATTTTCAACACGACTAAACCAGTTAACATATGTCATAAATCGTTCACGAAATTCAAAATAAAATTAAATATCGCGAGATTAAGACCATGCCATCTGTGATCTTTACTTCTTTGCTGCTTGGCTGATGTCAGGTCGCAGTTGTGCTAGATATCAAGTCATGCAAAAGTAATGTTGCTATTGTTATGGCGTGTACCGCGTTGCTAATGCCAAAAGATCAACATAAATATTACTACCAAACGTTGTGATTAATTATTTGCCTATTCTACCTAATGGCTATGGCGCCGATTATAATATTTATCGTGTCGAAGTCGTTGCATAACATCTGGCGCTGGTGCGAACGTCTGAAAAAGACTATAGGCAGCAATGGTCGGCGATGATTATTCTCAGTCGGGCGCGACTCAATTAAAGCGCCCGTCTCCTAAATAAACAGCGGCCGATAGCGCTTACATTGACAACAGCAGCGGCTGGGTCCTACGCAGATCGCCTGCGGCTTGCATAGAGCCGCGTGGGCAGGCCGCTTACAGGGGTTTGGGCCTCTCAAAGTGACACGTCCAAGCCGGTTGCAA
>JAODUO010000312.1:165000-182500 GCA_025642075.2 Ridgeia piscesae | reverse complement strand
CACCGACAGCCTAATTAGGCTTTCGGGCAATTTTTTTTAGACCTTTTTATGTAGATGTGTTTAGTTTAAAGCGTCCGAGAGCAATTTGTAATTCATCGGGCGCTATATAATAATAATAATAATAATAATAATAATAATAATAATAATAATAATAATAATAATAATAATAATAATAATAATAATAATAATAATAATAATAATAATAATTATTATAATATTATTATTATTATTATTATTATTATTATGATTATATATATATATTATATATATATATATATATTACAATTACCAAGAAAATGGGGCATTTAAGAATTTTTTATGGTTTACTAAAAATCAATCTAATCGGTCGCCACACTACGTACAAACTATTCACAATGTTTACTTCCTCAGTCGGAGTGCCACACTCTAATCAAAGTAAGTACGCCGCAAGAGTGGCAACCATGTCGCCTGTTCAAAGCGAGTGATTTCTCACGGCGGTCATTGCGGCGGTTTCAGCGCAGACGGGGAGTCGCGAAACTATTACAAGCGTAGCTTTGTGCGCTGCCTGCCATTAATGGGGAGCCGCGAAACATCCCCAGCGTCGACCACCGCGTGGATGCGCAGACGGCCAACACGACATGTATTATTGATAAAGGGGCCGGCCCCTGAGCGAGAAAGCGGCGACAAATAACGTATTTATATTCGGTGATGTGTCGAACGCTATCGATTTTGCCGATCAGCACACCTTGACGCGACAGAACGAGACGTGACTGTCACTTGCATGATATGATCAGGAATGCCGGCAATTCTTTGTTGACGGCCGCGGAATCCTCTCACCATCTCTGCGTGTATATGTATGCGTGCATGCGTACGCGTGCGTGCATGTGCGCGTACAACTCATGATTTAGGACGTTGAATGTCCCTGCGTTTGCCCTTGTGCGAGTGGGCGTGTGTGCGTTGTGCACAGTTCGACAGCCTGCGGGTGTGCGTGCGCGCGCGTAAGTGCGTTCGTCGTTTGACGGTAAGCTTAAGCTTATTACCGCTATCCGCGCCATTCAGCGGCGTTTATAAAGTGTGGTGCTGCATTAATGCACGTCGATTCTATTGATTCGCGCACGCGAAGATTTTGATTAAAAGGATACTTCGTGTGGAAGGAAATAATGATAGGCATACCACGGAGGTTTCAGTTACCCGTGGCGCCGTGCAATCAAACAGATCGCCACGCCGCGTGCTTGCACCGAGTGACAGACAACCGTGGACTCGCATACCACGAACATTATGTACGACCTTTGCCTCATCCGGCACGAAATGGGCGGTGCCGCCATTTTTGCAACGCCGTTTGTCACCTGTTTTTTTCGTCACGCAACATCTGTCCTAGCAAACATTTCGTTACGTTTCGTCGTCGTCATTTATTTACAAACTGTTATAGATATCGGGATCGCAATGTTCACCTAAAGTTGCAGCTTGCGCGTGGATCACGACCACGAGCAAGCAGCTGAATGTCTGACGTGTTATCGGGTGAACCCGCCGGCTGTCTACACGCCTCCGATTACGCGGACAAAGTGCGCCGAATCGCTCTGCTGGTTAACTAACATCTCCCGCGTTTATCGCGGCGACGATCGTGATTGAGGCCGTCCGCGGTGCGCCGCGGGCCACGCGAGACGTTCGGCTCCTTGGCAACGGCGCCGGAGCGCGCGCCCGCTACGTGGCAACGGGCATGTGGAGCGGGCGCACTGCTGTTGTCGACGCGGCGACGGACGGAGGCGCCAGGATGTACTCGCCGTATCCGTTGATTTATTTACGCCGGTTGTAGAATCGAAAGCCAAACGGCGCACACACATAACAAATGGGCGCCAGCGTGGGAATGCCGCGATAGTTGTAAATATAGTGGAGTTAGTGTTTTGGCGCTGAACACCGTATAAAGCGGGATAGTCCGTTCGGTTAGCCGATATTGCTAATAGTAACTGTTAACAATCATAATGGTTTTGCTTACAATTTAGCTAGTTTGCTTCCTTTAGGAGATTACTAAATGCAATCTACGAACCTGTATGCCTCACGGCCCAAATACTGCACCAGGTAATCACTATTAGATCGACTCAGTTGGCATCTAGTTCGTTCGTCTGTATGACAAAACCTTTCATGAACAAAAAACCCTCATAGTTGCAGCCCCGTACATACGTACGTACGTACGTATGTATATATATGTATGTATGCACGCACGTGTGCGTCTGAGTGTGCGTGCGTGCGTGCTTATCTACTTACACTTGAATGTATGTCTCCTATTCAATACATAATTAATGCTTGTTGTTAGGTATCCCGTTTGCACGTGAATATTTGTTTGTACGTGGGTGGGCAGGCACGCAAGAACGCCCAGGCACACGCCCTCATACACGCACGCACGCACGCACGCACGCACGCACGCATGCATACACACATATACGCAACTCTACATAAAAGAAACCACATAAACTAATCATATATTTCGAGTAATTTAACAAGAAAATGCCTACATTTGGGCAGTATTCGACTACGCTGCTACCAAACAAGACGTGGTGTTTCGCGGGACGGTGGCGCCGCGCTGCGAGTGAAACAGCCACAGTGGCGCCTCTTAGTGTATACACACGATCTAAATGTTACAGTCACCAGAACGTCCGATATCTGTTTATCAGTGGTTCTAAAACCAACCGCAAACCCTGGTTCGCGGGCCAAATTCGGCCCGCGGCCGGTGTCCATCTTGCTCGTGCAATCAGCAGTAAGAATGGTAAATTATAAAGAACAACAGAAGAAGGGGTCATGTTCAGTCAGACGACTCAGCGACTCAGATCACAGACAGTGTTCGTTGAATGAGCGGTGGAGCGCAGCCTGGCGAAATATCAGAATTTTCTGAGTTTTTTCCCCATGGAAATGGACAGTGGCTCAGATTTGAGATGCTGAGTTTTAATTTCTGCTATGCAATCTTAGCTTAATGTTTCGAACATTTGAATTCGTTGAACTCTTACATAATATGCTGCTTTAACAATATTTTGGGAAACTTCATATATATATATATATATATATATATATATATATATATATATATATATATATATATATATATATATATATATATATATATATCCATTTATTTTATAAATTATACATATATATATATATATATATATATATATATATATATATATATATATATATATACATTTTTATGATCAGGGATATAATTTATTTTGGTCTGGTGCTAATTATAAAATAAACAAAGGCTATGCTATTTAAAATACTTATGTTGGCTACATGTATGTGAGTAGAGGTCACATGTGGATGATAGACTTTGGACCTATAACTGGTTGTCTGATTTATAGCGTGACAATACGCAGAGGTTACATGGGTGCCTGTGTAGGATTTCCCAATCCTACCTTTTGGCAAAGAAATTTGTCATCACTCAAATGGGATCAAGATACACAAAGTGCCTGAATCCGCCGGTTCCATCGTAGACGATAAGCACCTAGCAGACTGCAGTCCAAGGGATGACAGGGCAACCAAAAATAATCATTTATAATTTGCTTAATGGCTAGTGCTTATTAATATATAAACACAAGGTTGCAAACTGATAGAGCCAGGTATTACGAATATTTACTGTACTGAGATCAGGTTGCGCGCTGTGGCCAACCAGGCAATTTTTTCTACTGATTTTCTACTGGATAGTCAGAACATCACATCTTGAGTTTATTAAATATACAACTAGACTTACGTAGGGGCTTTTAAGAGAGGGGAGTGATAAGTTACGCTATATATTTGTTTTTCTGAACAGGAAATTGGGGGGACATATCACGCTGAAAATGGGTGGGACGCGTCCCCCTCGTCCCCACCGATTGACGTCCACGATTTTTATGTATACATTTATTACAACATCACATAGTGTAATCACGCTGCTGCCTACAACAGCTTGGCACGGACGAACCAAGTCTTTTGATAAGATGCGTCCTTCAACTACCGTGTAGCCATGCGACAACGTAGTGGCGGCGTCACACCCGCGAAGGGACGTAATGAAGTCAACGGATCTCGTCTATCGACCGAACGGTCATGTTAAATATTGTCGTCGCTTTGTCCTCCGGTTCTAGCCTGAGTTCGGAGTTCGAGAGTGTATCATTGTCCCCCGAGTCTGCAATCGAAATTATTATGTTCTACTCTTCTATTCACACACTTACCCTATACAATTTGTGAAATCATCTTAATTCATTCTCTTGAACATGACATTCCTTCTTTCTGTTAAAACCAACTGGCAATTTGGTATAGTGACACCTCAAGGGCGAATGACACCTGTATACATTATTTGTCAGCGCTGATTCCACGGTGCTCAAAACCATCATTTCTATCCAGTCAGTGTTGCAATCAATGCTCACAGAAATACATTCAAACTGAGCTAAGCCAATTCTATTGGGCAGGACTATTATGAGTAATGGCGGACGACTACATCACGTAGTATATCCTCGTATACTACGTGGCATTGCTTATCATTGTTCTCGCACAGGCGTTTGATGTGCTGTCTCTCAGGCCACGCGCGGTGACGTCTAAATAAGTCGGTATACCTTGTGGTGTGCCTACAGTTATCGAGAACTTTAGTAGTGGGGCGCAGCGACTCATAGCTAAAGCATCCGACACTCAATCAAAAGAATCTGGGTTCGAATTCTGGAGTGTTGTATTAACCTTCGGAAACTTAGTTCACTCTAAGTTGCTCCAGTTCACTCAGCTGTGAATACATGGCAGTAGACAGCTGCGGATATTTGCGTACGAATAGTCTTCGCGCATTAATTGCAGCGTGGCTGAATGCTTCTTTGATAAGACCTGATGGTGGGGATTGTTTTATTAAAAAGTCACCTTATATTACCATGCACACACATCACTTTGTTTAGACGCGGTGGCATAGTAGCTAGAATTGTCATTCGACGTGTCCCTAGAATCCCCGAATCCTTAGTACATTGCAATTACCGTACAAAGAGTGATCACGAACACGACTGTCTGCTAATTACACAGGCAACATTCGTGCAGCTCAGTGAACTGGAGCAACGTGGCCGTATATGGGTTGGATGCATTGTTGTGCTGTTAATAATATTAATACATTTTATTTCATATAACGCCACATCCATAATTGTTCATGGCGCTTCACAACATTATTACTATTCAACATACACAAAAAGGTATTTGTAAATAATAAGACGAATACTAATAATAAAAAAGCATATGTTTATAAATAAATAAAATTAATACAGCGTAGCGTTTCAAAAAATAAATTACCTATTTATCATACAAATATGTAATAATCAATCTAGAAACTAATTCAATAACAATACTGATACATGAATGTATACGTATGGATAATAATAATACAAAATTAGTAAATGTTAAACATGTTAAACAAAATAATACTAATAATAATTACATAACAATAATACTAATAAATAAGTATATATGTATTAATAATAACAATACATAATTTAGTAACTTAGTAACTAATTATTATTCATGCCGAATTATACTAATATGCAATACAAAATAAATACATAACAATAATACTAATAAATAACTATATATGTATTAATAATAACAATACATAATTTAGTAACTTAGTAACTAATTATTATTCATGCCGAATTATACTAATATGCAATACAACTAATTAGTCTTCAGCAGACGTTTGAAACATGGCTTATGTCATTACGACATTCGCTACGTGCATAGTTTGGACTTACGCGGTCTGCGGTGGTGTGTCATCACGCAGGTAGCGGTATACAAACCGCCCATGCCCGTGACTCCGATTAGGAACATGAGCCAGACCGGGAAGTCATAGCCGCGACTCTTCCTCGGCAGCGTCATCGTCGCATTGTCCGGCAGTGTCGGTGCCTGGTCAGTGGTCGTAGCGCCAACTGACCCTGGTCGTTCACATAAGTAAGTTCACATATCAAATATGACATCACCTCAATAACCCGAAATTGCCAAAAATAATTTAATAGTGATTAACCTCAAAATTGACGTCTTAACGGTATCTTAAAAGAGGGGGGACTGTTCCGTTATCAAGACTGTTCCGTTGCCATGCATTGACCAACGCAATGGAGAGTTCTGTAATTAAATGAGTCCGCATCGGCAACAGTTATCAAAGTTATTTAGAAATTTATTTATGTTTTATTTAAAACACTTTACCTCGGGTGGAAACATTGAACATGCGAATATGTTACGTGTTTACTAGACGCAGTTTATTCAACAGTCTGCTTTTAACATAAAGTTATCGCTTTATTTTCTTGGTCTTCTTAGTACTTGCATAAGGTCTAATGATGCGTTCCAGTCACCTCGTACAACTGGTGAATACCAGTTGTGAACTGGGAAGTTCTCGAGCTGCTCTAATTGACAACTGGTGAACTTACGCAACTGCGTCACGCAGGCGTCACTAGCTGTTATTCTGGTAAACACGAGGTGATTGGAATGCAGCATCACGACGACGGAACACGCGTGACTTACCGTCAATTGACACGACCAGCAGAAGTTGAGTGGCCGCGAATCGCTGCCAGAACATACCCTAGACAACTGACAGACACTCCGTCACTCACTGCCACATGGCACGTGATTCACGTGTGATGACGCGCTCCCATAATGCCGTCTGACGTTTCGACAACAATGGGTCTTGTGACTTCAGCGTTACGTCAGAACTAATACATCCGAGCTTGGGCACATAGCGCCCTCACACGGATGGAACAAAACTAAAAACAGATACCGCAGATAAACGACGAGCCGTCCGAGATTGAGCGAGATCTGTGCGCGTTTGGTCTCATCCTGTGAGAGCGCCCCAGCTCCTATCGAATAGCTCTGATTACGTTTGCAATACCGACTATACCGATGCCGTGCATGAATGTTGACTTCGACGCTCGTCGGTCTTATTTTGTAACAATCACGTGACCATGTATAAATTGACCAATGACCGTCACACACATCATCAACCTACGTCATAAGACATACATTAAGCATTAGGAAAATATGTAAAAAAAAAATGTTAACATCTTATTTGATGTATTTTTGTAATTCACCATCTATCCGCCAGTGGGCTGTGAGACCTATGATCATCATTTATCCGTTAGGTGCGTATTGTGATATTTGACCTAATTGTATAGTTCACCATCTATCCGCCAAGGGACGCTATATGACCTATGATCTTGACCTTCCTCCCAGCTCCACTCCAGCAACCATCTTCACATGCTATACTACTACCCTGCTTTAGCGTGACCCGCATTATTATCGACATGACACGTCATTACTGTTCAATTAACAAGATCGTTAATATGTTAATCATTATAAAGTATCACTGCCGTAAATACAGATCTTTAAATAGATTTATAGATACTAATCACATAAACCCACACTTACCATACTGGCTTGAATGTTACCAAGGTCACATCATTCACAGGCAGTTGCGTGATTTCACAAGTTGACTTCAACGAGAACTTTGATGTCAAATAGCATGGTATGATTACAATAACAGATTCACGCACTCGGATTATGTTTGGTGCAGTTTTAGTCCGATTTTCGTCTTGTAATATAGCCAGTTTGTGATATTTTTAGAATTTTCCTGCGTCTGGTTTCCTTATAATCCTACAAAACGCTAACATGGTGGCCAATGGGAAAGTTAACTGTGTCATGAGCCCTAATAGAGCCCTAGCAACAGAAACACTTTTAGTTGGCGTGACGTGATGGAGGATGAATTCTATGAAAAATATTCCAGTGTAATTAGTGACAAGGTGTGCATGTCAACCAACAATGAATGTGTGATATGGACTGCGGCTACAACAGGTGAGAAAGTGAAATACGGTGTGGTGAAAGTCAGGTTTAGATGTGGAAACCGACGAACCGTAAAAGCACACAGGTTGAGCTACATGCTGTATCGTAGGCAAACATTGATGACAGCACACCTAGATGCATCTCATTTGTGTCACAATAGTCTCTGTGTCAATGTCAGCCTGGAAGCACATTCTGTCAACGTTCAGAGAAATTCATGTAAGAAACGAAGGTGAAAAATAAGTATTTATCCAGCAGGCCTTTAATACTCATGGCTACGTACGGCTGTGAACTGAACGTGGTAAGAATTAACCATTTTTTCTGAGTGTTGCAGTTGAATCCGTCTGAATGTTGTCATCAATGTTACTGGTAAACTGGACACTGTTCAGTGTCACGCCACGGGCCATGCTGAGCAACACGTGTGATGATCATATCGTGTCGATAGAGCGTGGTGGTGTGGCAGGTCGCGTTGTATGTCAGCGAAGGCAGGCATCGATGGTGTACGTGGATTGTGTTCGCATTGCTCAGACAGGCAAGTTTGTAGTTCACGACGCCATGGGAATAAACATGTCGCCGTATTGCGATTACTGGTGTGTCATTTAACGTGCTGTGCTGTGTAACGTTGTGGTTGTGTCTGGCTACTGTCTGCTTGCATAGGCAGATTTTCGTGATCTTAATGAATCTGAGTGTTCAGTGTCATTGCTAGGTGGGGATGGACGTCGACGTCTCCTTCTCACACTTGTTAGTCTTGCTGCTGTTATTGTCTGACTGGCTGGTTTCCGATCAAGCTGGCGCTTTCTGTAAATCGTGCCACACAGATCTCTGTTGTTTTGCCTTGAAGTAGTTCTTCATCCACAGTTTTGTCGGTCTGTGTCAGCGCACAGCTGTTGCCCGGCATATTTTGAGAGACAACATCTGCTGAATACGCTTAGCTGCGCGAGTAACTTCATCTTCAGCTGGATAACGCACATTTTCAGTTTCCGCAGCATCGATCAGCTCAGGCCCATAATTTAGGCGATCTATGACGGAACACACACGCCCCAGTGCATTTTCGACTTGAACCCAATGTTCTTGGGAAGAGCTGCGGGAAAAGGCTCTGTTTGTACATCTTTGTTTGGATTTATGGTAAGTCATAAGGTGGTTTATTTAGCGCATAATGTTGACATTTCGCTTATCAGTCTCTGAAGTGCTTTGATCACAGTCTGTCATGTTTACTCGTGTGAGACCGCAGGCCTTCAAATGCGGTGAGGTGTTCCACCAATTCCTTCTACCACCCCGGCAGACAATCGCATGTCTGCGACAGTTGGCACACGAACCTGAATAGCAGTCAAGTGTAGTTTGAATGACATCGGGCATGCGTCTCGCTATGGCTCTTTCATCGCTGTCATAAAGCATGTGGACACTGGTGTAGACCATCTGACACCTTGTCTTCACATCCTCTGCAAACAGTCTTCTGTTTTCTGTTCGTCTAGCAGCATTCTCTCCGGGAAACATCATAGGGGAGAACGATGACTTCATGATGTGACGATGTGTTGTATCGGATTGCCTCTGTGTCTCCATGCCAGCTGGCATGGCGTCTTGTATGCCACGTGAAGCCAACGCATCTCCATCCGTAGCGACATACTTGACTGCGACATTATCTTGTGCTAGGCTGTCACCAATGTGTTTCCCAATCCTGTACTCAGACAGTGGCTCCGTTGCTAGCACATTGGCTGTACATCCAACATGTCCAGGGCAGGTGACATTTAACCCTTTACTTCGAAGTGAAGATCCTAATTTGCAGAGTTTATTGGTCCAGCTGGAAGTTTATGATTTTGTTGATCAGTTTGCTAATGAACGGTCCCGAGCCTGTAGCATTCTCATGTTTGACAACCAGCAGTTGCTTTTGAGGTTGAAGAGAACTAACGAACATCGACGCTGATGACCGAGCATCTTCTGCAGACCACGAAGAGGGTTAACTTCTTTAGATCTCTGCCTTCTCATACAAGTCATCCATCGTTGCTTGTGCAGATAGAGCCATGACCTTCGCCTGCTGTTCTCTGCAATCCAGACTGGAGGTGGCGTGTCCGCTGCTGTGGAGAATGTGACGAACTTTAGTTGAAGCGTTGTCGAATCCCGTGGACCGACGTTAAGTGCAACATCTGTTGCCAAGCCCGCTGACCACAACCAGTTTCTAGTCTCACTGTACAATTTGCATGCGTGAGTGATACCACAGCTCAAAGATGCTCGTCTCTGATTCTTCCGCAGAGGCCAACCTGTCTTCAAAAAGAATTTAGAAAGGTGGGTTGGCGTACATCTTCACTCCGCATGCCTGCGGCATCATTCCACATCTGATAGTTCTTCCAACATTCACAGATTACCGGATATTGTCCCGATCTTCATCCACTGGAGGTAGCTGTTGGGGTAGTTCTCCGGTTTGCCGGCCGAAGGATTTCGCCGCTGCCAGATATTCATCAGCATCGGGGACTGTCAAGAGGCCACCAGTCAAAGCTTTTTCAGAAGAATTCTTAGAAGTCATCCATGCTCAGTCGGCACCCATACAGAACTCACGGCTCGTTGTTGGCACAAGTTGTTTTGAATATAGGCCTCACAATACGATGTCAGCACATTCTTCCAACAGCTGATGTGTTCCTATTACTAAGCTTACTCGTCTCATTATTTGCAGTCTCCTTCATTGTAATCATGCAGAATAATCCCGGCAGAATTACAATTGGCAGAGACAAACCGTGATTTGAGATTACAGACTTCTAGTGAGTCTGAAAGTCCAAATCACAGTGACCGAACACTGGTGTGATAAGGGGGGTGGGGAGGGGCTTGAAGCAGTGAATCCTCTGTTTGAAAATCTATACCCAAAATGGACCAATCACAGTACAGCAGGGTGACCAATCTCTCATTTTTTGTTTACTTCAGCCAATTAGAAACATGGAAAGACCCGAAGATTAACTCCTAATGACACCTTGGCTGTGCAACTTCAGGGAATCACCCAATAGGCCCATCTCACAGCAGGCCCCGCCTACTGACTGGATCACTGCTCACAGGCAAGTGCCACAGTGTATCGAATGTCTACTAATTGCATTGTGTAATTCTTTAGAATTGAACTAATTAAGATGTCTCCTTTGAAGAATGCACATTTTAAGGTCATGTATCATGTATATTTACAGTCTTTTAATAGGGACAAGGGAAAACAATCAATATAACTCTAACTGCAAAATGACAACAGCCTGTATGTGATATTTTACAAAAAACATACTGGGCTATCTGAAAAATTGGGTAATGTGTTCATATATGGCACACAAGAAAGTTTGTGTAGTGTGTAGATGTGAGAGATTAGGCATTTTGAAACTGCCGCCTGCTCACTGTTGTGGCGCTCGGTGAAATAGGGTGCATTGTTTAAATGTGTCTAAAAATAAAATGTGTGGATGAAATCTAAAAAAATTACTGCGCAGTGTTTCATATAGGAGTGCCTGTCAAATATGTTAATTTCAGATTTTTTCTCCAAAATCACCATGTCTATTTGGGCTCATGACACAGTTAGACTTCCTGTTTGGTTACCGATGACACATAGTCCCATATATTTTTTTATTTTGATTTTTTTCAACATTCACCTGCTGTGACATAAGTGCATTTGAGCAGTCTGATTTCCAGGTGTGATTGTGGAAGCTGTTGACAGTGAAATGGTGAATTTTTAGCTGATTTTATTAAGCGGATGGGTACCTGGCAGTGATTTGGCTTGTTGACACCTCTGTTGTATTACTGCCTGCATTCATTTGTAAATAGTGACGGGTGTCATACATAGCGGCACTTTACAAGAGAACGAAATATTGGAATTTGACTACACTTGACCAGCATGTCACTGAGATGATGATAACAACAGGCAATAATTTTTAGAATTTTCCTGCGTCTGGTTTCCTTATAATCCTACAAAACGCTAACATGGTGGCCAATGGGAAAGTTAACTGTGTCATGAGCCCTTAAATGGCGCGCTGTTGGGGCAAGGTCAAACGCGACGCATTATGGGAGCGCGTCATCACACGTAAATCACGTGGCAGGTGGCAATGAATGACGGCTGTCAGCTGTCTTGGGTATGTTCTGGCAGCGATTCGCGGCCACCCAACTTCTGCTGGTCGTGTCAGTTGACGGTAAGTCACGTGTTCTCTCGTAGTGATGCTGCGTTCCTATCACCTCGCGTATACCGCGAATACCGCGGATACTAGTTCGTGACCCCTGCGTGACCCCTGCGTGACCCAGTTGCACAAATCAGTCGTTTACTTGAGGAACTCGAAAACTCAAAAACTTGTATTTTACCAGCTGAACGAGGTGAGTGAAATAAAAAATCAAACCTACAACGTTATGCCGAAATCATACTGTCAAGGCATACGGTTGAATAAATTGCGTCTAATAAACCTGTAACATATTGACATTTTCAACGATTCCACCCACAAGTTAAGGTTTTATATATAAAACAGCGATTTTTACAACAATATTGCAAATTATTAACCGATGCGGGCTTACTTTAACTGCAGCACTCTTGTTTTCAACGATTCCTCATTTCCACGTGCAATACAGGCAATTCTCCAGACTTCTTTCACAAAGTCACTATGCGGGTCAATTCTTGGCAGCGGAACAGTCCCCGTCACTTTAATTACGACGTCCAGTTGTGAGGGTAGTTATGTTAGAGTGCCATTCGCACTGCCATGTTTCATCTGTGAACTTTTGTGAACGACCAGGGGCTGTCGGAGCTACGTCACAGACGGCCAATGCGACGTCGACACTGCCGAAGAATATATACTACTATGGTTTTCCGGTGTGGCTCATGTTCCTGGTTGGAGTGATGTGCCTAGGGCTTCTCTACACCGCTACCAACGTATCGAAATACACCCGCAGATCGAGTAAGTCAGAACTACAAACTTAACATTTGTTTTAATAACGTAAACCATGTTTAATGCACAACAACGCATCCAACCAGATGATTATCGGACGTAGAACCAGTTAACGAAGTGAGTGTTCGTTGTCATAAATGTAAACCGCGCTTTGGTGGGATTATTTTATTAAACAATTCTTATGTCACAATATATACTAATCACAATAAGCAATACCACGTGATATACGAGGATATACCACGTGATATACGAGGATATACCACGTAATGTAGTCGTCCGCCATTAGTAATAGTCCAGCAAACACAGCTGGTTTTGCGCAGTTTGACTGGATTTCTGTGGACTTTGAATGTAGCATTGACTGAGTAGAAATGGTGGTTTTGAGCAGCGTGGAATAAGAGCAGACAGTGACAGGGTGCCTATGCATACAGGTATCATTCGCCCACGGTGTGTCAACAAAGCAAAATGCCGGCTGATTCTAGTAGACATTAAAGATTGTCAGGTAAGAGATTGAATTACGGGAGAATTAGTTATGAGTTTGTCGCGAATTTTATACAACTTGTGTGTGAATTGATTTTTAAAACTCTCTGAAATGTCGAGTATCATAGATTATAATACCTAAACAGAATGGAAGGAAACGTTACAATGGCCGCCTTTGGGAGTATCATTTGTGGTATATACCCGTATACTGCATGACGACGTTGACTATATTAGCACTACGGTGTACGTCACTTTATTTTTGAACGAGTGCAGCGAATCGCTCGTGGATTGGATGCTTGTTAAAACGGTTTCTGAGCGTGTTGGTCGATTTTCACACGGTCAGCCGTCTTGATGGCGACGGCGTAAGGACATTGCGCGTAGGTTGAGCGGAAAGACATAGAACTAGCGATTGGAGGAACGACGGTTTGATTGCATCTGATCAGTGTCGAAACCTCGGATATTTAGTTTACCATTCACTCACTCACTCACTCACTCACTCACTCACTCACTCACTCACCCACTCACTCACACTCACTCACTCACTCACTCACTCACTCACTCATTCACCCATCCACACACCCACTGGGTTGTTGGATCTACGAAATTTCACACAATCTCGTTTATCAAAATTATTCGTGTTCCACTTACATTCTTAGTTTGATAAATCCTCCTAGAACCACCTGTCAACATATCCTAAACGCACGCACATGACACAACATACACCAATTCGATTGCAGACAAAGTGGGCTATACCCGCTCGAACCCCCAACTCAAACTAGGACTGGAGTGGAGAACAAAGCGACGACCATATCTAACATGTCCGGTCGACAAACGAGATTCGTGGACTTCTCTGCGCCATTTCGCGGGACGATCTCGCTACTACATTGTCGCATGATTACACGGCAGTTGAAGGGTGCAACTTATCAACAGTCATGGGCCGACATTGAGAGGCCATTGTAGACAGCGGCGAGACAGCGATATGTGCTGTTGTAATAAATATTCAATTATATAACTTAACATCGTTTATTTATGATGTCGACTCCATTCAGTCAAACAGTGTTCATAACGCGAACCATACTTCGGTAAACCAGCAAAGTAATGTAAAGTAAAGATAACTTCTTATATAGCGCAGTATCCAGTCTTCAGGACTGTTCAAAGCGCTTTCCACTTTACTTCCCTGACCTGTTCAAACAACATCTCAACTTCTCTGGAAACCATCCAGCCACGCTGCAATTAATGCGCGACAGCTGCTCGTATAAATATCAACCACTGTCAAGTCAAGTACTCATTTATACAGCTGAGTGAACTGGAACTAGAATGGAAAAACTTGCCTAAGGCTTAACACAGTACCACAGGGTTCGAACCCAGGTTCGCTTAGTTGAGAGTCCGAAGTTTTACCCCTGAGCCACAACAACGACACATACCTTGTCGCCAGCCCCTAGTGACCACCAGTGACCACCAGTGACCACCAGTGACGACAAGCAGAACAATGGTCTGTGAAAGATGTAAACATATTGCATCATGAAGTCAACGGGTACAATAGAAACACAAAAGAAGCCACAGAGTAGCCACTGATCACTACCTGCCTTGAACCACGACATCGACATCAAACTCCTATCTGTCTTTTGCAGCTCTACAACGCGAAGACTGCACACAAAGGTGTCGAAATATTCGAAATAAACCAGTTCCTTGAGAGGTGACATGACAACAAACATTGAAACAAGCCAAGAAAACGAAACCTCGTTACATTCATAGACGAGAGTCTAGTTTCTGACGCTTAAATCCTTAGAAACCGAGCTCAGAGGCGCATCAATGCAAAGGCGTTAATCAATCTCAGTGTCTATGAACAAATTGATACGACATGGAGGCTTGGTGAATATGCTAAGTTGTAACGGTATGTTTTTATACGACGGCGGAATTTAGCAGCACTATTTTCAACTGGTCTAACACTAGAAGGAATCATATTCCAAAGAATAGATGCAGCTACAAAAAACCTAGTCCCAATTTTGGTATTGACTTTGGGGACAAAAAGTAAAAAAACTAGATGATCGTATCTGGACACGTTTTCTTACAGGAGTAAGCAATGAATATAAATACGGTGGTTGCTTACAGGAACGTGCCTGGTACGCAATAATACAGGTCATAAAGATGATACGATATCGGACAGGAAGCCAATGCAGAGACTTTAAAAGCGGCATAGAACGAGTAAATTATGGAGACCTCGTCACGACCGCTGCTAAGCAATTTTGAACCCGTTGTAATTTTGTGATATCATTATAAGTTAAATTTTAAAAGGTAAGTTCTTACATACCGCAGTATCCAATCCTCAGGATTTCTCAAAGCGCTTTACACTTTACTTCCCTGGCAGACCTATTAAATCAGACACCATCTCAACTTCTCTGGCAAGCATCCAGCCATATGCTGCAACTAATGCGCGAAGATTGCTCGTACACATATCCACCACTTGTCTATAGCCAGGTATTCATTTATACTGCTGAGTGAACTGGAGCAATGTTGAGTGAAAATACTTGCCCAAGGTTTTAACACCGCAGCACAGGATTCGAACCCGGGTCCTCTTAGTCGATAGTCCAAAGTTCCACCCCTGAGCCACTGCGTTCTACACTATTTTGAAAAAGGAAGTACAATAGTCTAGTCTACAGGCGACTAGAGCTGTTACAGTAGCTTTTTTGCAACAGAAATAGGTAAATACTGACGATTACGCCCTAAATAACAAATATAATAATAAATGCTCGACAAATCTGAGAAATGTGTTATCTAAAATTAAAGTTATCGTCATAAATTACTCCTAAATTCCGTGTTGAAACTGCAGGCATAATATTATGCTAACTAATTAGTGGTATAGGGAAAACATTATTTTGTCATGCTGCCTCCCTGTGCCAATCATAAGAGACTCCGTTTGATCTGCATTTTGCTCTTTAAGCCACTTTCATTCATCGAATGAAAAATGTCATTAAGACAATTTCTAAGTTGCTGCAAGAAACTATTAGCATATGGAGTAGACAACGATATATACATCTGTGTATCGTCTGTATACATTTGATGACTCAAATGGTTACAATAACTGAACGCATTAGAGTTGTGTACGCAAGTGTGTTGCAGCCGATACAGCCAGCAGTTGCTACGACATGTAACCGGAAGTAAACACGTGTCTGACGATCATATTCCTGCACCAACCTTCACAAATATCCAATAGCTGCATTACTGAAACGGGAGACCTAATCCACTAAACGTCCATATTTATTTATGTTTATGTTACGACAATGGCTATGTTGAGGGTGGCGACACTCTCGGGGAATGTGCATGGTCACGTCATGGCAACGTAACTTCCGGTGCGCAGTATTTTGGGATCACGGCTCTTTGAGCTGAACAAATCGCTGACTACAAATATGCTTTTCACTTCTTTATTTACTGTGGCGACGATATTTTCTTACAGTGTATCAGCGAAAGGTGAGTAAACGCAGATTCTCGTCATGTCTCAAGCAGGCAATAACTCAATGCTAGTACAGAACGTTTTGCGAATCTATTGTATAGTTTCTGCTTAGGTTTGTTTAGTACAGTTTGTTTTGAAAATGAAGTTTTTGCAATTTGTAAACGTTTTGTTTTATTAGTCTTGTATTTTGTAATATATTAATACTTAATAAGGTTATTACTATCATTGTACTACTTATACTACTACTACTACTACTACTACTACTACTACTACTACTACTACTACTACTACTGCTGCTGCTGCTGCTGCTGCTGCGCTGCTGCTGCTCTGCTGCTGCTGCTGCTACTCTAGCTACTCTGCTGCTCACTGCTGCTGCTCTCTCTGACCACTCCACTACCACTACACTGCACTGCTCTACTGCTACTGCTGCTCTGACTGCTACTGCTGCTCTACAATGTACTCACTACTCACTGCTCTACCCTGACTACTAGCTACTACCAGCTACGCTAGCTACTGACTGACTACTACTACTGCTACTGCTGACTATAGCATACTACTCTGCTGCTACTGCTACTACTCACTGCTACTGCTACTGCTGCTAGCTCTGCTACTGCTACTGCTACTATGCCTACTGCTGCTACTGCTACTGCTCTACTGCTGCTGCTCTGCCTCTACACACAACACTACACATACACTAACACATCAACATACGACACACAACTACTCTACTCTACTACTCTACTACTCTGACTTCTCTAGCTACTAGCTAGCTACTGACTACTCTATACTGCTACTAATACTACTATATATTACTACTACTACTACTACTGCTATGCTACCTACCAAAACCAACTACTACACTACACGACACAAACTACTACTGCTGCTGCTGCTCTGCTGC
>JAODUO010000312.1:145000-162500 GCA_025642075.2 Ridgeia piscesae | reverse complement strand
ACTACTACTACTACTACTACTACTACTACTACTACTACTACTAATACTAATACTACTACTAATACTACTACTACTACTACCACTAATTACAACACTAATAATAATAACAACAATGTATTCGTCGTTTCCAGTAGTACCGGAAATTATAGAGAAGGAACCCGAGAAAGAGAAACCGAAAGGAAAACATGAAAAGAAGGGAGAAGATGGCAAGAAGATATCGGGTCGTTCTGGTGAATGCATTTAGGATTTTACTAAAATCTTTATTTCAATAATTTTTAAGGCATATTTTTGTCTTGTAAATCTGTGCATAACGTGTGTGTTATCTGTTACCGACAGATAGCCGTGTTTATGCCAATCACTGAGCTTGCTGCCATATGGGCGATTAATTATGCAGCCCGATTATAATTAATATCGTTAATGCAGGCGCAGTGAACCATTAAATCACCGTTGACTTTAAACATAGTGGACTTGTCGGATAAAACTTAAGCCTGGCGAATCGAACAGAGTATTCATGACCATGCATTATAGGAATAGTAAAAGCGGGGACCAGACTAGAAACTCTGCGTAAACATAGTTATTTTTCTTGATAAGTTGTCAGGGTTATAAATGAACAATAGAAACACATTTGTAATGAAATGAAGGCATCTATTTACATGGAATAATGATGTTAATAGGATGAACACAACATTGCTTACATTAGAAATAAATACAAATTCTAAAACAAGACTTTTAATAAATAAAATATGTAGCGAATACTTTAATAATGCCGCGCCGATTCATTTAAAATAAATGATAATAATCGACAATTGTCTGATTGATATTTCCTTGAAGGTTATGCTAATATTTATATTATTGCTAATATCACGCTACCATAAAACAAGGCGGTAAGAGTGATTACGTTCGTTTAATGTTTTGTTTTTTATTTTCAGGATCAAGCTCCTACCTACATATTGAAGACGGTAGGTTGGTTTATTCTGTGGTCCAGTGAGTAACTCGCATCGGTACTAACGGTAGGTTGGTTTATTCTGTGGTCCAGTGAGTAACTCGCATCGGTACTAACGGTAGGTTGGTTTATTCTTTGTTCCACAGAGTGGCTCGCATCGGTACTAACGGTAGGTTGGTTTATTCTATGGTCCACAGAGTGACTCGCATCGGTACTAACGGTAGGTTGGTTTATTCTATGGTCCACAGGGTGACTCTCATCGGTACTAACGGTAGGTTGGTTTATTCTTTGTTCCACAGAGTGACTCGCATCGGTACTAACGGTAGGTTGGTTTATTCTATGGTCCACAGGGTGACTCACATCGGTACTAACGGTAGGTTGGTTTATTCTGTGGTCCACAGGGTGACTCTCATCGGTACTAACGGTAGGTTGGTTTATTCTGTGGTCCAGTGAGTAACTCGCATCGGTACTAACGGTAGGTTGGTTTATTCTATGGTCCAGAGAGTGACTCTCATCGGTACTAACGGTAGGTTGGTTTATTCTATGGTCCAGTGAGTAACTCGCATTGGTACTAACGGTAGGTTGGTTTATTCTGTGGTCCAGTGAGTAACTCTCATCGGTACTAACGGTAGGTTGGTTTATTCTGTGGTCCAGTGAGTAACTCGCATCGGTACTAACGGTAGGTTGGTTTATTCTGTGGTCCACAGGGTGACTCTCATCGGTACTAACGGTAGGTTGGTTTATTCTGTGGTCCAGTGAGTAACTCGCATCGGTACTAACGGTAGGTTGGTTTATTATATGGTCCAGAGAGTGACTCTCATCGGTACTAACGGTAGGTTGGTTTATTCTATGGTCCAGTGAGTAACTCGCATTGGTACTAACGGTAGGTTGGTTTATTCTGTGGTCCAGTGAGTAACTCGCATCGGTACTAACGGTAGGTTGGTTTATTCTTTGTTCCACAGAGTGACTCGCATCGGTACTAACGGTAGGTTGGTTTATTCTATGGTCCAGAGAGTGACTCTCATCGGTACTAACGGTAGGTTGGTTTATTCTGTGGTCCACAGGGTGACTCTCATCGGTACTAACGGTAGGTTGGTTTATTCTATGGTCCAGAGAGTGACTCTCATCGGTACTAACGGTAGGTTGGTTTATTCTTTGTTCCACAGAGTAACTCGCATCGGTACTAACGGTAGGTTGGTTTATTCTGTGGTCCACAGGGTGACTCTCATCGGTACTAACGGTAGGTTGGTTTATTCTGTGGTCCACAGGGTGACTCTCATCGGTACTAACGGTAGGTTGATTTATTCTATGGTCCAGAGAGTGACTCTCATCGGTACTAACGGTAGGTTGGTTTATTCTTTGTTCCACAGAGTAACTCGCATCGGTACTAACGGTAGGTTGGTTTATGCTGTGGTCCAGATATCCTTTCGGGTCTCTCCAGTCGTCCCATTTCAGTTGTGGTCTTTTCACAACCAAGATATATAAACGTCGAATGGTATGACTATTTCTGTAATGTGTACCTGAAACGGACACTTACACCTTCATTCGTCGGAGGCACTTCCACACATCTTTGGCACTATGTACACTTCAACACATGTTTGGCACAATGTACACTTCCACACATTTATGGCACTATGTACACTTCCACATGTGTGTGTGTGTGTGTGTGTGTGTGTGTGTGTGTGTGTGTGTGTGTGTGTGTGTGTGTGTGTGTTTTGTGTGTGTGTGTGTGTGTGTGTGTGTGTGTGTGTGTGTGTGTGTGTGTGTGTGTGTGTGTGTGTGTGTGTGTGTGTGTGTGTGTGTGTGTGTGTGTGTGTGTGTGTGTGTGTGTGTGTGTGTGTGTGTGTGTGTGTGTGTGTGTGTGTGTGTGTGTGTGTGTGTGTGTGTGTGTGTGTTTTGGTGTGTGTGTGTGTGTGTGTGTGTGTGTGTGTGTGTGTGTGTGTGTGTGTGTGTGTGTGTGTGTGTGTGTGTGTGTGTGTGTGTGTGTGTGTGTGTGTGTGTGTGTGTGTGTGTGTGTGTGTGTGTGTGTGTGTGTGTGTGTGTGTGTGTGTGTGTGTGTGTGTGTGTGTGTGTGTGTGTGTGTGTGTGTGTGTGTGTGTGTGTGTGTGTGTGTGTGTGTGTGTGTGTGTGTGTGTGTGTGTGTGTGTGTGTGTGTGTGTGTGTGTGTGTGTGTGTGTGTGTGTGTGTGTGTGAATCAATATCTGTGTATATAATTTTTTAATAAAACTGATTCTGTCACCATCGGCGACTGGTAATATACCTTTGTTACCATACATATGTGTGCAGAGTCGTTGGCAATTTCGCCAAACTGGTAACGTAAGTGATACTGCATCACGTTTGACTTTCATTTATGTTCTTAGGTACTATGCACCAGACGCTGATGCATGTTGAATGCTGAACGGTCTAAGCGACTTTTGCCTTAAAAGGAGTTTAAAATGCCAATAATTGGCATTTTATAATGGGAAATATGGTGCTAGAACGTGGGTTAGTTAAACATCGAAGGCCTCGGCATTATTGCCAATAAATTTTGTTTTGAAACTTGGTGTTTTGCTTAGCATTTAAACCTGTTGTAGACGAAATCTGTCAAATTGCGAAAATTGTTCCAAGCTTAATAAAATAATTAAACACAAATTTGCAAGCAGTGAACCTTCAACATGTATGTTGTAGTCATTAGAACGTAATTTAAATGAAAAACACCCCTAGGATCCTCGCATCCTCGCTTTAAAACGTATACTTTTGATGCAGCGGTGACGAATTTGGCCGAGAAGAGCTTCAGCTCCCTGTTCCAACCTCTGTGGGAGGCCACAGACGAGAAACTGAAGGAGGAAGGAGGAATAGACAAGGAGAAACTACAGAAGGAAGTAATTAAGAAAGGGAAGAAGCGTTGGCAAAAAGCTGTCAAGAAGAGTCAGAACGTCAATTTATTTATTAAGCCACATTAAATGGATTAACTGTTTTTTCTCTCTCGATAGAACATGCAATGTATAGTCAACAATATTAGCCGAAGCAGTTAGCCACATTAAATGGATTAACTGGTTTTTTCTCGCGATATAATATATATATATATATATATATATATATATATATATATATATATATATATATATATATATATATATATATATATATATATATATATAATATATATATATATATATATATATATATATATATATATATATATATATATATATATATATATATATATATATATATATATATATATATATATATATATATATATATATATAGTATACACACACTCACAACACCTACCTCAATAAGCCGGGTATTAAGTCGTTCAGGTCTAATCTGCAGACGAGCTAAAATAGCTGTTTGGGTCATGTTCCGTTCACTTCCGGCAATAAAGCACACCTTGCAATCCTACTTTTCAACTCTCAGTTTATCATCCTCGACAAACCATCCAAAACTAGTCAAACACATTCATTTGTGAATAAAAACATGTATTGCAAATAATTGACAATAGCTATGAATTTAAATGACCTCGATTCCGTTGCCTTTTAAAGTTTTCTCGACTAGACTATAACATTGCGATAATTATTATATTATAAAACATGCTGATATATATATATATATATATATATATATATATATATATATATATATATATATATATATATATATATATATATATATATATATATATATATATATATATATATATATATATATATATATATATATTGATATGTAAATGTATATATACTCAGAAAACTTTAAAAGGCAACGGAATCGAGGTCATAATGATAATATCACCAAGAATGAATGAATGTTTATAAATTAATGTCGAAACAAACTGTACGCATGAGCGCGTAGACGTATTTCTCCTTCTCTCAGATACTAGACGGGGCCTTTTGCAGGTCGTTTAAAGTCCAACTACAGGTTACACATTTTCTCCGTGTGTAGGATCTTTTACTTCCCCTGGCATAGACACCATTTAGAAGGGACTACCGGCTTTTAGGGTCTCTTTCGAAAGACACAGACAAATATGGGGTGAACGAAATTGCCGACGTTTTGAAACGGCGGTGGGTGGGGTTGAACTGCCGTCCCCTCAAATGACAGTCCAGCGCTCTACCATGCGACAACCGCTCCCGACGTCTCTCTCTCTCTCTCTCTCTCTGTCTGTTTCTCTCTTTCTTCTCTCTTTCTTCTCTCTTTCTTCTCTCTTTCTTCTCTCTTTCTTCTCTCTTTCTTCTCTCTTTCTTCTCTCTTTCTTCTCTCTTTCTTCTCTCTTTCTTCTCTCTTTCTTCTCTCTTTCTTCTCTCTTTCTTCTCTCTTTCTTCTCTCTTTCTTCTCTCTTTCTTCTCTCTTTCTTCTCTCTTTCTTCTCTCTTTCTTCTCTCTTTCTTCTATCTTTGTGTGTGTGTGCGCGCGCGTGCGTGCGTGCGTGCGTGTGTGAATAGTTTAATTTACCCTATAGCACATCTCCAGAAAAATACTTGTTCACACCCGTATGGTTTTATAAAAAGATGTCTCACATAGATGTCAAATAATTAGTTAAAAATGACGCAGATCACAGAGAATGAGAAATTCACGTCCATCGATAGGTTGCAGTATAAAACAAATAAATAATATTTATCTTACGCGTTATCATAAGTGTTCATATAAGGACACCTGACAGTAGTGTCACAACATCGCGAAAATATTCGAGATCGCGTAGAACGCCCGACAGTTACTGTTACATTTTTGCTGGTAACTACACACTCTCATAAGAGCACAATGCTACCAAGTAAAAACTGAAAGAGAAGAGTAAATTGCAGACGGGTGAAAGATCATGAAATAAGAAGTAAGACAGCGTCGTCTTAAACAATGGACGACGGTATTGCGTGCTGGTTCCGTTACGTGACGACGGGGATAAAAGAAAACACGTCAGTGAACAACATTACAGAAATGTTCAGCCTCTGGCGGCGACGTAACCGAGAGAGGGAGATGGGGTCAATTTAAACATCCAAATACACCGTTGAATGTTAATACCAATTCGTACTTGTAATAGCTAAATCAGTGTTATGTGGAACTTAACAAGCGTCGTCTGTTCACCGCGATGTGAAGAAACGTCAACGAACCGCTGCACCTCACAGTCTATCAAAATTAACAGAAAAACACAAAACAACCACACAAACATGCGCTGACATGCTTCACTTACTAAATGGACAATCTGACACCCTCCCTCATCCACTCAGACACCCTCCCTCATCCACTCTGACACCCTTCTTCACTCACTCTGACACCCTCCCTCATCCACTCTGACACACTCCTTCATCCACTCAGACACCCTCCTTCATTCACTCTGACACAATCATTCATCCACTCTGACTCACTCCTTCATCCACTCAGACACCCTCCTTCATCCACTCTGACACCATCATTCATCCACTCTGACACACTCCTTCATCCACTCAGACACCCTCCCTCATCCACTCTGACACCCTCCTTCATCCACTCAGACACCCTACTTCATCCACTCTGACACCATCATTCATCCACTCTGACACCATCATTCATCCACTCAGACACCCTCCCTCATCCACTCTGACACCCTTCTTCATTCACTCTGACATATTCCCTCATTCACCCTGACACCCTCCTTCATCCACTCAGACACCCTCCATCATCCATTCTGACACCATCCACCATCCACTCTGAAAATCTACTTCATCCACTTTGACACCGTACTCCACCCACTCTGACACCCTCCTTCATCCACTTTGAACACTCCTTCATCCACTTTGAAACCTCCTTCATCCATTCAGACACCCGTCCTCACTCACTCTGTCACCCTTCTTCATCCAATCTGACAACCTCCGTCATCCAATCTGATACCCTACCTCGTCAACTCTGACAACCTCGCTCATCCACTTTGACACCCTCCGCCATCCACTCTGACACCTTCCTTCATCCACTCTGACACACTCCCTCATCCACTCTGACACCCTCCTTCATTCACTCTTACACCCTAATTCATCCACTCTAACACCATCCGCCATCCACTCTGACACCCTCCTTCGTCCACTCTGTCACCCTCATTCATCCACTCTGACACCCTCATTCATCCACTCATACACCCTCCCTCATCCACTCTGACACCCTTCTTCATTCACTCTGACACACTCCCTCATCCACCCTGACACCCTCCTTCATCCACACAGACACCCTCCCTCATCCACTCTGACACCATCCTTCATCCACTGTGAACCCTACTTCATCCACTCTGACAACCTCCTTCATCCACTTTGAAACCTCCTTCATCCAATCTGACACCCTCCTTCATCCACTCTGACGCTCTCTTTATCCTCTCTGAAACCTTCTTCACTCTCCTTTATCCACTCTGAACCCTCCTTTATCCAATCTGATGTCCTCCTTCATCCACTCTTACACCCTACATCATCCACTCTGAATTCTCCTTCATCCACTCTGACAGCTTCCTTCATCCACTTTGAACCCTCCCTCATCCACTCTGACAACCTCCCTCATCCATTCTGACACCCTCCTTCATCCACTCTGTCACCGTCTGTCGTCCAATCTGACACCCTCCATCATCCACTCTGACACTGTGACACCTTCCTTCATCCACTCTGACACTCTCCCTCATCCACTATGACAACCTCATTAATCCACTCTGACACCCGCATTCATCCACCCTGAAACCTTCCCTCATCCATTCTGACACCTTCCTTCATCCACTCTGACACCCTCCCTCATCTACTCGTACAACCTCCTTCATTCACTCTTTCACCCTCATTCATCCACTCTGACACCATCCGCCATCCACTCTGACACCCTCCTTCGTCCACTCTGTCACCCTCATTCATCCACTCTGACACCCTCCTTCGTCCACTCTGATATCCTCCTTCGTTCATTCTGAACCCTCCTTCATCCACTTTGAACCCTCCTTTACCCACTCTGACACCCTCCTTCAACCACTTTGACACCCTCCTTCATCCACTTTGAACCCTCCTTCATCCACTCTTACATCCTCCTTCATCCACTCTGACGCCCTACTTCATCCAATTTGAACACTCTCTCATCCACTCAGACACCCTCCCTCGTCCACTCTGAACCAGTAATGCATATGCTCTCGGATTAGCCGAATACATAGAACGTATTCAATGAAACACTGGTGGCATGTTCAGGCAGTTAGTTAGAAGGGGCGGGGCATTGGGGTGTTGAGAAGCGATTTGTTTAAAAGAACACCCCACCCGTCTTCTGATTTTTGCCAGATTTAAGTACAGTGTCGCTATAAGCCTTAGGCTTTTGGGATCCACACATTTTTCACGTTCGTCTTCGTTACACTTCCGGATTAACTAGGGTGGTCCGTTTTGGACATTCCTGCTATTGTGAGTTTATAGAACGAGGCTCCACATCTCAGTGAGTCCACGATACGTTATTCCCATTTCTCTCCGTGGGACCGATATAGTAGCCAGGTCAACGGATACGTGGAAATTACGGCTGCGAGGCGCCACAAATGTTCAACAGTAGCTCCTCCACCCACCCACACGCTTCACATGTACTGTCTCATTGAAGCTCTAGCTCAGCCCGTGTCTCCCAGACCCGACAATCATAATTATATACATCTGCCCATAGCACGAATGCTATCGAACGCCGAACCGCACACTCCAGTGATTAGAAGACACCTTTCACAAAAGTCAACGGAAAACATACCTAGTCTACATTCTACCTCAGTTCACCGTTACAGAAGATTACGGGTTTCTCCGAGATGACATCACGAGAATGGTGACAATCTAAAGACGACGCGAAAAGGGGACGCGTTACAGAACTGACGTCACACGAAGTAGGAACTACAATGTCAATGTTGTTCATCCTCGTCCGTCAGAGGTCGCTGCACAGCTTATCACGTTAGTACCAGGTCTTCTCTACCCCTGGCACAACTCATCTGTTAACGTCTCCAATGAAATCTCGCTCACGGGGAGCGTAGTCGGTCTTCGATCATGTGATAGCATGTGACAGCCACACGCCGCTCGTATTGCGTGCAATGTGTAGGATGTAGAATCGAATATTTGAATACACAAAACCGTTCAGCTGCTCGTGTTCTTGGGCTGACTGGTCGTTATACTGAAAGTTCCAGAAATTGTGTACCCGTTTTCAAATTGGGGCGATTATTTGCGCTGTTATCGCAGGTGAAGCAGTCATTATTAACAATATCAGTAACCTAGTCCAACTCGATCAAATCAAGCACTTCTCCTAAGGGATTTGCCAAGGGTAGTTTGCGTGGCAAACACAGCTAGCTTACGAGCATGAGGTAGTTCGTAAATCCGATAAGTGCACGTTTAAGGATGACAACAGCGGGTCAGGAGCTGTGCTCTGTTGGGGGTATTTTAATTGTCTGTGTGGTGTAATTGCGATTAGCAGTTGCACTTGTATTAGTACATGCACAACAGCGTGCGAATGTGTTCTCATTACAGCAAACCTCATTACGAAATGTGGTCGAAAATGATTGGATGTATTTTGAGTCCGTGTGGAGGGCGCTGCTTCCAATCATATGCAGCACTGTCTACAAGTAACACAGCTTGGTGGCAACTTAATATGGATCCTAAATCGGGGTGCGGGTGGCAATTTATTGTGTTGTTGGTTTGGTATGAAAGTTGGAAAATGGCTTAATTCTCTGGTTGGTGCATGTTTTATTTGAAATCGAGATTTCTTTAGAGCAAGACATTTGTTGGGGAGGGGGTGGGGTAGTGTTCTTGGTAGGGGTACAAGTGTTGGTTTATGGGTGACTGAATATGAATGAATCGAACACCCCATCTGTCTTCCAATGTCATATCCCACAGCGCGCCGTGCTCGATTATCGAAGCGCCGTGAGGTGTCAGCACTTGACCATCTCAACTCATTCTTGCGATGTCAGGCAGCCGTGTAACAGTCGGTTAAATGAGAATAACAGCGCGCGGAGGTGTTGCTGCAAAACGCCTGCTCAGTCATAAACCTCGACTACTCAGGCACCGTGAGGTGGCAGCACCTTTTAGCACCTCACATCCGCTGAGGAGTTTGATGTTCTGCCAGTGTTGTCAACAGGCCGGTCTCTCCCCAGAATAGGGTAGAGACGCTGATTGGCTCTCAGGCCAACTACGAAATAAAACTAAAATAAGGATATACATGTATAGGATAATACTATACTATTAAACATATTCAACATTAAGCTTATATTAACAAAATATTAAACATAAATACAAAATTGCAGTTGTTTACGAAGCAGAGATTATGGCAGGATTACCATTGATTATCCCTGGCTGTCTTCGCTTCTCGGCGAAGTTAAGCAATCGAGCGAAACTAGCTCCATCAAATACTCACTAGATGTGTAGTATATAACAGTAGTATACATATATAGACATGTGAATAAATTCAAATATTTAGGTGTCCCCGTCAGTGAAGAAGGAGGATCAGAGGAAGCAGTAAGAGCAAGAGTCAGTGCAGCATGGGGCAAGTGGAGAGACCTATCCGGAGTCATCAATGACAAGAAAATGCCAAGGAAATTAAAGATCAAGCTCTACATGACTGTCATTAGACCAGTACTTTTGTATGGAGCAGAATGTTGGACAGTTAGAAAGAAGGAGGAAGAGATTCTCGAGAAAACAGAGATGAGGATGTTTAGACGAATTAGAGGTGTAACACTGAGAGACAAAGAAAAGAGTGTGGACATCAGAAAGGAGCTAGGAGTGACTAGTATACAAGAGAAAGTCAGAGAATTGAGACTACGCTGGCACGGATACATGCAGAGAATGAAAAAAAAAACGAAGTGCGAGCACTTGATACGATGGTGCCAGGAAAAAGACAAAGAGGGAGACCAAGAGGGAGATGGATGGATTGCGTCCGAAGGGATGTGCAGGAACTGCCGGTCACCCCGGAGGATGCCAAGGACAGAACATTCTGGAAATCAAGATTTCGAGCCGCTGACCCCACCTAGTGGGGAAAGGCGAAGAAGAAGATAACAGTAGCATACAATATGCTGTATAACTTAGTATTACGTATCTGCAATGTATAAGTAATTCTTTAAACACTTTTATGTATTTATTTTTTAATGTTCAATTGTGTTTATTATTTGTATTTTCTAGTTCGATTTTAAAAGGGCTCTCATGTTGGCGATATGTCCCTGACCTTTACATATATGTTAAATATATTAATATGTGGTCACAAATATTCAAATCTATCCGATGTATATTTCGTCACTCCGATGCCTTTGTTCAATGTTAATGAGATGTGTCACGATTGACGACACACGGGTGGACGGGATAGAGTTGACCACGACACAGTTTATCTGGATCAATACGTTCACTCTGATCCGAAGTAACCTTGACCTCGAACAACTCTCCTCAAACCGGGGGTCGCGACTCACGACGCACGATCCCTGGCAAATTCGTTTGGCAATATTAGGGAAATAAGTCGTCCCTGGATTTTTCGTAATTTTATGTCGCGTAAAGTAAAATGTACAATTAATCGTACACATGCGTATTACATGCGCAAGCAGTGGTGAATTCATTAAGAGTCTATAGCGGGCATAGAAAGGCATAGAACACAAATTGAGCGATGCCCTATTTCGCTGATTGTGACCATGCATAGAGACAAGAAACTGGAGCAAAGAGAAATCTGCTAAAATATTTACAGCTTAATGACTCCCATTATGAGACATATGAGTTGTACCGTGACCCATCCGTTTATATAAAAATATTGTCATTCTTAATTATAGTACCATTTATTATACTACTTATATTTGTAATTAATAGGTATCATATATCTCATTGTAAGTACAGACGTACCAGTAACGTGCCTACACGGTTCAACGGCATGCAGCCGGTGCATGGCGTGAAATTCGAAGAAATTATAGATTACATTTCTGGGCGTCGAATGAAATGTAATAATGGTTAATGGTCTTTAATGCGAAATTAATTCAAGACAGTCGCAGCGACGATCCTTGTCTTTGTTATTCCTGCACCTTGGGCTTATGAATAGCGTCGTATCTACTATCGCGTGATTCCGCCAGAGATTGTCGGCGACGACCAGACTGTCGGCCGCTAGCGCTGGACATGACGAATATGTGATTTTGAATCGTCATGGCGTGGCGTTACAATGGAATCACGGAATACACTGCGTTGCTACAATAATTAATTAATATTGAATAAGTCCACTGACATATGACGTAGTGTGTGTGTGTGTGTGTGTGTGTGTGTGTGTGTGTGTGTGTGTGTGTGTGTGTGTGTGTGTGTGTGTGTGTGTGTGTGTGTGTGTGTGTGTGTGTGTGTGTGTGTGTGTGTGTGTGTGTGTGTGTGTGTGTGTGTGTGTGTTTGTGTGTATGAGTTATATATATATATATATAATATATATATATATATATATATATATATATTATATAATTTTATATAGTATTATACTAATGATTTTGGCTTGCCTATTTTAATTCTATATTTGTATTGTCTATATTTTTATCTAAATTACATTATAATTATATATATATATATATATATAATATATATATATATATATATATATATATATATATATATATATATATATATAATATATAATATATATATATAATATATATATATATATATATATAATTATAATGTAATTTAGATAAAAATATAGACAATACAAATATAGAATTAAAATAGGCAACGCCAAACCATTCATGTACGTTAATAATACCGATAGTATTATATATAAAAACCTTCAACTCCCGCTGTCCCGTTGTTGGACTCATCGAATCAGCCTCTGTATCTTATTATTTTGTTACTTCTGTAATCAGCAAACATTCTAAATATCAACCGTTGTTGCCATACAAATGCTTAACATTGTCGACCGATTCATGCGTGTTAACTCCATGTAATTTTTTTGAAATGAATACATGAAGATGTTTACTAGAACAAGTCGTTTTAAGCTGTTTAGCGGAAATGATACACCCGTATTACGTAAAACCCGGGATATCCCACCCGCCACGACCCGATGTGACGTGGCTAATTGGGTGCATTGTTTGAGTGAGTTCCACTGCATCGCGTCGCATCCGGCGTTAACGAGTATGCACTAGAAATCAGCCACGCGTGACCAGAGCGGCCATGTGTGACAGGCACCGGGAGACATCATATGTATATTATCAACAGGATATACGCGACAGTATTCAGTGAACAGGCACTTGAAGTGGCTGATAGGCCGGGCTCGTGGCGAGTAGTGACGTGCACTTGGAATGAAATTAAAAGGTTAGTTTGTGTGTAATACTGTGTATACAATTGCTGTATGATGTACGTCATGTGTTTTAGAGCGGAATACCACATTTGAGCGCACAGGTGTTCTTGTTTATGCATAGCGTGAATTTTATTCGCGTGAACATCCAATAGATTTATTTTGTTGGTTGTAGAAGTATGTGTACCTGTTAAGTCGGGTTTTTGAAATGAATTGTTAGCGAATGTTTAGCCTTCACTCTGTCGTTGGTCTACATCAAACATTCCGTTCTGGGCTAACATATCAGTTCACTGCTGACATGACCGAGAAATTGATTTTGTGTTTGTATGACCTCAACAAATATGTCACTTATATCAAATGTCTCACCAACCAATGAACATTTGCATACTACACATATCCATCAATGACTTTTAACCTTGTAGAATCGCGAACTTGATATATAATTTCAAACCTGGCACCTTTCGTCGTTAGGGGCGCGGAAGGTATTATTAGCTTCATCTGAAAACGAAGAAGTTAATCATTAAAAGTTGTCTGAAATAAAATATATTCAAAAAGGCAACATTTGTTGTGGAATCCTGGCAAATGTTAGAAAGTCGTTTAATGTCACACTATATTGTGGTATATTGAAAGCACCATGACCGTTTTCTCGGAAATGTCGCATTATTGTAGTACTATTATAAAAAACGAAATCTCTCATCTGCAAGGAGTAGAGTAAATGTAAGCCATGATAAACCAGGTTGTTTTGCGAAAATAAATTGTAATTAAAAGTGTTAAGTTTCTTCAACTGCCAGATAAATATAGAACGCTGCCACCTTCAAAACACTTCATAACAAAATGTTTGAATTGAAGGGCATTTAGCGTGAATTCAGTGCAGAGTAGACATTACCTTAAGAAGACATCTTCTTGCCGCTCTTAAGTGTCGGGTCGGGGCCTCCTTTAAATGAGTTTATAGTTTGTATGATTATTGCGCCACACCCAATAAAACGTATGCGCATGCGAGCTAACTTGCCGTAATGGACACGAGGTATTGTTTGTTTTTCGCAAACTACATCTGAAATGAGACGACAAAACATCGAAATCGCGAGACACCTTTCACTCTGAATCGAATCCGATTATGGACACTTTGGTTTCGAGAAAGAGACGAACATACAGGACAAAACATCTGGTTAGAACAACAAATGCGCTAAAAGAAGGATCGCGTGCAAATTCAGGAAATAACAAACAAATATCACAGGCAATGTACGGCGAAGAAAACATTCTTTGTGTGATAATGGTAGGGTTGAGTGGAACAAAACAGATATCGACAAATACTTAAATTTTCTAGTAGCCTGAAGCCAAATGCCAATGATTCCACGCCCGCTCTAATGCGCAGTGTTCAACACTGGCCGAAGGCTCCGCAACAGGCTTACCCAGCCGCAACAAGGCCCGAGACATTTACGTCAGTCCTAAAGCTCCGCCAGTGCAAGAAATTGCCGGTCATGGAACATTTAGAATGAACATCGGGCACTCGATATGTATAGGGACTGTATCTTTCATGACTAGGATATCACATTAAATTGGTGACGCCTCAATTGGGGACGTAGAGAAAAATCGACGATAAGCAGGCTGATGATGACCGTTATCACTGTCAACTGGACACACAATACTACGTACATCGAACTTCCAGCATCGATACATTAGACAGCGCCATTTTAAGCTATTGAGATTATTAGAGATATACACGACGTTGCCGTGCAAACTCATTATACTGTCATATGGTGTATAGTTTGCTTAACATCCACGTTAGACGGAGTGCTCTAAATATATGCAACGGTTGTTCACTTTGCTATAATTGTTCGTTTTGCCACCGTTTCTCCTGCAAGTATTCAGTATTCGTACATATACAGAGAGCGTCACGGCTGACTGAGCATGTAATATTCAAGTATGGTGTTTGGCGCATAGGAACGTAATATATGTCTGCCATGTATTTGTTCTTATTTTATCGCGCTAAGCTGCCATGTATCGGCATCATGCTATTTTGTTTTATATTTGATCGCATGGTATTCAGTTTAAAGGCGGTCTATATTGTTCGCGGCAAAGACAAACCGTGAAGGCAAACGGGCAAAATAAAAACCGCTCTACATTAAATTACCGAGATCTGTTATACTGTTCGTCGGCAAACCGCGCTACACACGTGAATCCTAGTCTGACCTGTTCACTTGAACACCAACTGTTACGTTTGTAAAGTATGTCCCTGGGCACGTTGTATGGATAGTTCGATGTGATGATAGCTGGTCCAATTTCGTGAACAAAACAAAGACACAAGTAGGTCGTTAGCATGGCAATCAATGATAACAAATGTAGCGATCCTCGGACACCAACGCATTGTAATCAAAATTAGTACAGTAGCAGTGCAGTTAGTACGCCACGTATAAAGGCATACAATTACCGCAAAGCACCGGCCGGACAAACGCCACTGACGCATGCCATCTACAATACACGTACATAGGCATTACCGTGTTAAATATACTGGACAACAAAAGAAGCGCGGTTATTTCAACGTAATTATTTCTGCTGACACGATAAACTCACTGAACTTTTGTCGACGCAGCATGACGCAGCTCCGGGTGCAGCGATGCGACGATTAGGCGGAAAAGTCTCGTGTCGAGCGCACGTGCTCCATAGCGACCGAGCCCATGAGTTCAGGGCCTGCGCGTGCACGTGGCATGCTTGTGCACGCGCCGTTGACGGCGTTTAGGCAACGCTAGTGTATCATAGAGCTGGTTCTCTTCGTATCCGCGCCATGTTGTATATTGATGGCGTCCTCGCACGGGTGAAACCAACTTGTTTGCCTACCTTGTGTTCATTACTACGAAAGTGTAAAATTAATTTGTTTAACACCGTACTACTTTCGCCGAGTTTTGCGAATAAAACAGCTTACGATCACTGGAAAAGGAATATCAATAGGAGTTAAAAGGTCAGCCACGGATAGGCTGATAACTGATGACGTCACGGTTTAATGACTTCACAATGAAAATTACCTGATTTACTTTTATTCTAGAAATGTTGATAACGGTAAAATATGTTAATATTTTACTTGGCTACTGCGACATAGTATGTATTAGAACAAACATTTGTATAGAGCTTTACTCTTTATTCTTGTGCTATTTATAAGATTGTTCATGCTGTAGTGTTTCGTAAACAAAGGTGCTAAATCGACGAGACGTCCGATATTGAGCGAGATCCAGATTTCGCTCCGTCTAGGATGTCTCGTCAGACGAGATAGAACACAATTGGTCCCATAGGGGAGGGCGCTATTTATTTTAAAAAAATGGCACCTCCATATTTAAATCCCAGAGTGCACCAACTCCGTGTCCATTAGCTCTGGTTTAAGGGTCGACATTGTTTAACCAGTGACCGGGATTAGCGCTGGACACCAACCACGGGGGTCGGTAACTCGTCGCATAATCGGCGTGGTGCATGGTTGTCGCTTTGGGAGAAAGTCTTTGGGAGGAAGTCTTTGGGAGGAAGTCTTCGGGAGGAAGTCTTTGGGAGGAAATCTTCGGGAGGAAGTCTTCGGGAGGAAGTCTTTGGGAGGAATTCTTCGGGAGGAAGTCTTTGGGAGTAAGTCTTTGGGAGGAAGTTTTTGGGAAGAAGTCTTTTGGAGGAAGCCTTTTGAAGAAGTCTTTGGGAAGAAGTCTTTGGGAGGAAGTGGACACATTGATAAACATCCCATCATACCAACCCCAAATCGTTACCGAGGGAAGATGCTTAACGGTTGACAGTGGATTCCTTGTGCTTTTGGGAAATCATTTGAAATTGTTTCGTCAGATAGTTGGGCGCCATCGACAGCAGAGCAGTGAGAGACGCCTCTTCTTGTTGGTTGGAGAAGCCGAAGGAAATGATGCGTAGACCACGAGTGGCGCGTGCCATTGTTTGGATTCTCCTTCGGCTGGTCAATGTACTCGACACGGATGACCCCTGAGGAGAGTACGGGAGTTGCTCAGCTCAACGTCTGATTTAACTGAAACAGAGAGACTATCTATCTCGCGTCTGAAACGTCTCTCTTTGTCTTATGCCTCAGCCGTATGTGAATATAATTATTGTCATAATTTCTTTACGAACTCATTTCCAATTTTTGGTTCCCCGCGTCCATGACAACACAAACGTTAAGTCAATATTGACATTACTATGTTTGCTAAACATAAAACATGCAGGTCATTAAATAATACATACATCATCGCTGCCCTGGTATAGATCACTTCTTCTGGACACGGGCAATAGTCCGGCGAAGTGCAAGGACGCCTTTAATATTGTATGAGGAAGGGGAGACGTCATGTCTGTCCATATATGGGTTTAGTTACACTGGTCT
>JAODUO010000312.1:130000-140000 GCA_025642075.2 Ridgeia piscesae | reverse complement strand
GACTCTCGACTAAAAGAACCCGGGTTCGAATCCTGTGCTGCGGTGTTAAAACCTTGGGCAAGTTTTTTCACTCTATATTGCTCCAGTTCACTCAGCTGTATAAATGAGTACCTGGCTATAGACAGTGGTGGGTATATGTACGAGCAGCCTTAGCGCATTAATTGTAGCACATGGTTGGATGCTTCCCAGAGAAGCTTTGACGGTGTTTGACTAAACAGGTCTGTCAGGGAAGTAAAGTGTAAAGCGCTTTGAGCAGTCCTGAGGACCGGATACTGCGCTATGTAAGAACTTACCTTTACCTGTTTTACAATCCGCCCCAACACATCAAATCATCGGACGTTTACGCATTTTTAGGATGACATAGCAAAACCACCCACCAATGACAGTGGATTGGTATTACAACATCTGACCACTGCAGTCAAAGCAACAACACTTGCCGCCCTAATTAGACCGCTATATGAAGTGTCAAAGCCGACACATATAATACTTCCAGGGCCAGTGTACAAGTACACGTCCGTTGGGTTCATTATCAGTGCACTGTGCTATAGTAGTATCTAGTCATGCGTGACAGGGGTGGTCTCACAAGTAGCCAATTAATTTTTTCACCACACGCTTATTCGTGTCGATTTTGTCGTGTACATTGTGGTAGAAATTGTTCGAACTAACAAACAGATGTTACGGCTATTTTACGACTGCGAGTTCACTTCTTTCGCGTAACGTGTTAATTGTTTGAGTGATATATTCCCAATGGCCTTAATACGAAACTTGCGTAGATTTTGTTAAAAACGTGAGATGTGAACGACCAACAGGTTGGGATTCCACGTGGCCGATGCAAGGACAATATCCCAGGTAAAAGCCATACTCAGTCATCACTTGGTTGGCCTGGGATACGAGAAACAGTAAATGCGGCTAACCTAGTCACTAGAGAGTGTATTGGCGAGTCCTCACATTTAGTACAAAACGTGAAGCTACGTTGTTAAATTATAGTGCGGTGTGGCGGTATCCAGTTGTATGGACCGTTCAGTCACAGGCACACGTGTTCAACGACTGCACGCGGCAATTACTGCACGACAAGTCATTCACATGTGAACCATGGTCTATAGACAGACACTGGCTGTTATTCTCTAGGTAGATGTTTGCGATAAAGCATTGTCTACGGCAACAGGCGTTGTGTTGCACGTTCTGACACCCGTGCGGATAATCATATCTTATCACATGTGTAGTTGGTAGTAGTGACGTGCTGTTGACGATAATTGATTGACGTTGTCACGCGCATTCTGAAACACGAGCTGGTACATCCGGGTATTACACCGTTACGGAATATTGTGAGAAAGACTCATCGCATGGACTACATATAGTTTACAAGGACTTTCAAAACAGCTCATAGCTCTTTATACACGGACAGTTGAACGTGACTGACGTGAACTCAGACGAAGCTGTAATAGTTCAAATAAGAGTTTAACAGCTATTTGAACCGGTAAAACGTGCAATTTGCGCCACTTTGGAGAAGCGGTACACGTGTTTTGATGCGGTAGGCCTACCACTTGCACGGGTTTACCTGTGTAGCAACTTGTATCTATCTGTGTAGGCAAAGTGTGCGTGAATGGATCAGTTCTTCGCTATTTGTTGAAATCATAATAGTTGTGGATTATCGTATATCAACACATGGTATATTGCATTGTTGTTGTTGTTGTTGCTGCTGCTGCTGCTGCTCTGCTGCTGCTGCTGCTGCTGCTGCTGCTGCTGCTGCTGTAAACAGAGCCAGATCTAGCAGTAGCTGCTTCGAGTTTTATTGCGGAACACTTTCCTGGTGAAGTGGAATTGTCATTGATGACGTAGTCACGCGAAACAGTAATTATGCGCAGAACTTCCGCTCCGCAAGCTTTGTTTCCGCCGTGTACCAGTGCAATTGTACGGCTGTGTTAACATAAAGTTGTGACAGTACAATTCGTAGAGCGCAGTGGCTCAGGGGGTAGAGCTTCGGACTGTCGACTAAGTGAGCCGGGGTTCGAATCCTGTACTGCGGTATTAAACTCTCGGGCAGGTTTAGTCACTCTATAATGCTCCAGTTCAGTCAGCTATAGACCGTGGTGGATATGTGTACGAGCAGCCTTCGCGCATTAATTGTAGCATATGGCTGGATGTTTCCCAGACAAGTTGGGATGGTGTTTGATTGAACAGGTCTACCAGGGAAGTAAAGTGTAACAGCGCTGTGAGCAGTCCCGAGGACCGGATACTTCGTTATATAAGAACTTACCTTTTTACCGGTACAAGTATAACAGGTTCTATTTGCACTGGTACATGTGTCTGTGCACATACAATAGTTGAACGAGTACAACAATTCTTACCGATTAAAGTTTCACAGTGTCAAAAGATTGGCCATTGTGTGTCTGATGACATAAACACTGGGTACGCAATATAGCGCACGTCATTTTACGTGTTAGCCGCGTCATGACGTCACAAACAGTGCTGCCGATTTTGACATCGTAACTGCACATCCACACATCGAATAGACCGGACTGCATGCACGTTTGACATGTCCCTCTATGCTATGACACGGTTACGGCCTACCTAATCATATTTTCGTTAGATGCGGACCATTTCTCTACGGCTTGACGAAGGCGCAAAACGATTTCGCGGGTGTGGGATATTAAAACGTTTTAAATGTACGAGGTAGACTTTATTTAAACAGTGATTGGCTGTGTGCAACGGTATATCCGGACTGGTACTGTCATGTCAGAATAATATGGTTTTTTCTTCAGTTAACCTGTTGCTAGGGCGGATCTAACAATATTTATTTATAAGCTACGTTTATGTGTGACGGGTATTAGTGAGTCAGAATCGTCAACAATTAGGCTTAATAGTCGTGATAAATACGTGTTGATATTAGTCATGATCCGAGATATTAATGTAGCAACGAGTTTCACCTTACCACGTAGGCTAGGCGATGGATACACAGGCACTCTCGCATACGCACATGCACACGCACATACACATACGCACACGCATGTACAGACAGTGTGACATACACTCACACACACAGTGACACACACAGTGTCACACACAGTGTCACACACACACACACACACACACACACACACACACACACACACACACACACACACACACACACACACACACACACACACACACACACACACACACACACACACACACACACACACACACACACACACACACACACACACACACACACACACACACACACACACACACACACACACACACACACACACACACACACACACACACACAACACACACACATACACACACACTCACTCACGCGCGCGCGAACGAACGCACACTCATTTTAAATATGATGTTGGTGCCGAATGATCTCATTGATCAAAGGATCAATACACTTAAGAATCCAATAGCATTTAACGGATACATCCTCCAGCTAAGACTACTTTGTTTTTAACATGTCGTGCGAACATCACGCCTGGAAATCACCGTCATGCTGGGAGTGATCGAGGAACAAAAGATAAATGTCAGACCAACAGAATGTTAGCTTGACGAACTCAGAAACAAATGAACAGGAAGGCCGACTTTGATTGAACTACGCGAGTAACCGAGTAATGCGGGTATCAGTCGAACATCCAAGGTCACTTGTTCGCGTGACCATTCTTGACATGGTGAATCTTCAAGACTGCTACCCGAGGCAGGAAGAGGAACCATTCAAGTAACTGACGTCATTAGCTGTGACAGCCAATTGGGAACGTACGCCCCTACTACACAAGAAATTATTTAAATATTACACGACACAATCATTTATATAATTATACATTTATTATATTACGTTATAGTCACCACATTCTATGTATTATAATTTAAGACCAAGAAGATGAACGTCACAATTTACACCCTGAACAACTGATTACTTTATTTAGTTTATTTATATAACGGGTTTATCTCCGTGATCATGATCATCGCTGTTCAGTTGGATTACTCTCGTAGTACTGCGTGCGCAGTGCAAATTACCAGAAACCGGATACCACGTTAGGGTTACGCGAGCAACCCGAGTAGGCCAATCGAAGTCGGTCGAAGTTGCAACTCCGAGAGACAACATGAGACAGGCGGGACGGGAGGAGGGTGTGTCGGGGAGTCGCTAAACGTCGCACCCGATATGGTGGGACGCGCGCTGGCGGGACAAGATGACAATGTGACAAGATAGGGTTGAACATCTACGTTTATTACATCCCTGAAAGGTTTTGTGTAAGGGTTTGTCTTAGAATCGAAGCATTTCACTAGAATAATAAATACGTGTCATCGAACGATTCTGGTTTTATACATAGAACAACATCGCAAGACCTTAAGGGCCAAATTGACAAAAATTTGTTTATGCATTAGTGAACCAGAAATGGCAATAATAATGAATATTATTTCATTTTTGGCAATGCTATGACGGTGAAGTATGCACGCGTTGAAACAAAACGTTGTATTTCGAAGCGACTGATCGATAAGTATGTAGCAGTGAACGTTAGTAACGATACATTTATCAAGCTTAAAAAGACAGCGATCTTCGTGGTTAAAAGCCGAAACGTCTAATTACAGGGACAATACTCTTCTAAATGTAGGTTGAAATGTATCCTTTGTTGTCAAGAACACGACGACACGCAGCGTGTGATTGTGTTTTATGTAGGTCGCGTCACGCGTCAAGTATTTATCAAGTAAGTACGCTGCATCTATTTACAACAAGGCATGACGAGTTGTATTCCCACTGAATGCATGACGACTTGTATTCCCACTGAATGCATGACGAGTTGTATTCCCACTGAATGCATGACGAGTTGTATTCCCACTGAATGCATGACGAGTTGTATTCCAACTGAATGCATGACGAGTTGTATTCCCACTGAATGCATGACGAGTTGTATTCCCACTGAATGCATGACGAGTTGTATTCCCACTGAATGCATGACGAGTTGTATTCCCACTGAATGCATGACGAGTTGTATTCCCACTGAATGCATTATGGTCTGCGTAACCCCCAATGCTATGACGTTTTAGGAAGACAGCAAATAAACTTGCCATCGCAAATTCACTGGTTTTTAACACATCTTAGAATATTACTCTTCAGCATAAATCCGAAGGGTTCGTGAACATTGAAATCAAAGCAACCGGTGCTTAGACTGCTCTGTTTATACTTTGCAGAGAATAAAATTATGATTTAGTTAAGTATGATTATATATTTCAGTATATATATTTCAGCGTGCAATGTTTGGGATAACAAACAGAAGTATTAATGTTGTCTACCAACCAACGGACATGAACAAATCGTCCTGTTCTCACGGAGAATATTATCTCCTAGTTGTGGAAAATAGGCCACAATATTGTCGCATTTTCTAACTATTTATTTTTCGAACATCGTACCTTTGTGTTTTAATTTGTGTTGGCGTGGCAACCGACAAAGTACATGTGGTTCACTCCATGAACTATATGCCTAATTAGGTGTACCCGTAGATGAACAAACAGATCATTTAAATAATACATGATATATAATAGAGTCTGTCCGTACCGACCGTCTACATCTGATTACGCTACGCCAGTGTGTATTCATGTATAGGCACAGGTTTGGAAGAGACGAATTATCGCAGTGACGAGTGAACCGTTTACGTAACAAGACTGTCAAGTCGTTAGTTAGACTGTCTACAGATGCGGTGGACAGATTCACGACTTATTCGTACCGGACGTTTTATGAACATTACGCAACATTGAACACTGCTTATCAAAGCACTCGCTCGCACGTTCGCTTGATCACTCACTCACTCACTCACTCACTCACTCACTCACTCACTCACTCACTCACTCACTCACTCACTCACTCACTCACTCACTCACTCACTCACTCACTCACTCACTCACCACCACCACCATCACTCACCACTCACCACCACTCACCACACCACTCACTCACTCACTCACTCACTCACTCACTCACTCATTCATCACTCACTCACTCACTCACTCACTCATCCACCCACCCACTCACTCACTCACTCATTCACTCACTCACTCACTCACTCACTCACTCACTCACTCACTCACCCACCCACTCACTCACTCACTCACTCACTCACTCACCCACTCACTCACTCACTCACTCACCCAATCACTCACTCACTCACTCATTGCACACCCACTCACTCACTCACTCACCCACTCCCTCACTCCCTCATTCACTCACTCACTCACTCACTCACTCACTCACTCACTCACCCACTCACTCACTCACTCACTCACTCACTCACTCATTCACACACCCATTCACTCACTCACTCACTCACCCACTCCCTCACTCCCTCACTCACTCACTCACTCGCTCGCTCGCTCGCTCACTCACACACTCACACACTCACTCACTCACTCACTCACTCACTCACTCACATACTCACATACTCACATACTCACATACTCACATACTCACACTCTCTCTCACTCACTCACTCCCTCGCTCACTCATTTACTCATTCCCTAACTCACTCATTCACTCACTCACTCACTCACTCACTCACTCACTCACGCACACACGCACTCAGTCAATCACACACTCACTCACTCACTCCATCACTCATTCATACACTCAGTCACTCATTCACTCACTCACTCACTCACTCACTCACTCACTCACTCACTCACTCACTCACTCACTCACTCACTCACTCACTCACTCACTCACTCATTCATTCACTCACTCACTCACTCACTCACTCATCCACCCACCCACCCACCCACCCACTCACTCACTCACTCACTCACTCACTCATTCACTCACTCACTCACTCACTCACTCACCCACCCACTCACTCACTCACTCACTCACCCACTCACTCACTCACTCACTCACTCACTCACCCACTCACTCACTCACTCACTCACTCACTCATTGACACACCCACTCACTCACTCACTCACCCACTCCCTCACTCCTCATTCACTCACTCACTCACTCACTCACTCACCCACTCACTCACTCACTCACTCACTCATTCATACACCCATTCACTCACTCACTCACCCACTCCCTCACTCCCTCACTCACTCACTCACTCACTCGCTCGCTCGCTCGCTCACTCACACACTCACACACTCACTCACTCACTCACTCACTCACATACTCACATACTCACATACTCACATACTCACATACTCACACTCTCTCTCACTCACTCACTCCCTCGCTCACTCATTTACTCATTCCCTAACTCACTCATTCACTCACTCACTCACTCACGCACACACGCACTCAGTCAATCACACACTCACTCACTCACTCCATCACTCATTCATACACTCAGTCACTCATTCACTCACTCCCTCACTAACTCACTCACTCCTAACATCTTGCACCAATTATGTTATAATAATAATAATAATAAAGAGTACGATGATTATGATAATAATAATACTTTATTTTGACACGCTTTTCCATTCACTAGTGTGTACATGCATAATAATTCTAAAAGTTTTAATTTAAGTCCGTGTATAGTGATGATTATATACTAATTATAATATTGATCATAATAACAATTGTAATAGTAACGTTACGCTGTAAAACGTGACAACAATTGTGTAAAATATTGTTTGGATAAATTATTTCAGGTATGTTATATTTACAGATTAAACAAGTATTATTATATATCATAATACATGCGACTTAGCGCCAAACTGCTACACGTTGACAGTGACAACTACACTGACGTAAAAGATTAATTAAAACCGGTTTAAATAACTGGAATATCTTGGGTAGAGGGCACGGCGACAGAGAAACACATGGAAAAAATAGGTGTAAATGGAACAGACTTAGCGACACTTTCCTTCAGTCACACAACAGGCTTCTGAACAATCTAAGGGAAGACAAGGGGGGCGGTGGAGAGACGCATTAGGCGAAGATAGCACAGTACAGGCAGATTTGAAACGATGCGTGAGGCCATCGTTAATTCACAGGAAACAAATGATGATGATGAAATCACTGAACCGATTTCGTTCGCACCGGAGTAAAAAGTAATACAATAAAATAATAAACGTAAGTTCTTATATAGCGCAGTGACCAAATATCGGAATTGCTCTTTAAACTTTACAGTACTTCCGCGCAGAACCGCTCAACCGAACTTCATCTGGAATTCCATGGGAAGCATTCATCAACGCTGCAATTAATGCGCGATGATTATCATACACAAATATCCACCACTGTCAATAGCCAGGTACTCATGCGGGTGTCACTCGTAGGCATGGGACATGTGGAGAGCAAACGTACGGTGTATATTTTGCACAAAGACGTGCGCAAAACAAATATCGAAGGCATCCTGATGTACCACTCAAAATATACGTTACAATTATCATGAGTCCACACATGTCTTGAAGCTTCCCCTATTTGGCTTGCTCGGAGATATGTTAACGTGTTGCCTAAAAATCAACCTGTATCATTTTTGATCCATACATGAATTCCATCTACTCCACCAGGTGGCGAACATCTTAACAGTTAATCCGCAAGGTATCGTACTGCTGAGTCATGAAGACTGACTGTGTGGAGAAGCCCATCAGTCAGGCGTTCGCCAAGTACGGGCGTTTTGTTGCTAAGCACCCTCTCCTATTCGTCATCATACCGCTAGTGTTGGCGGTGGTACTGGTGGCGGGGCTGCAGTTCTACGAATTAGAGGTAAGTGGTCATCGCCCATTCTAAGGTATAGTGGATATTGAGAAGGTGAGTTTAAAAAAAACCTCAACAGCCCCCAATCCCCACATAAGCCCCCAAATGAACTCGCCTTGACCGCCGCCAAAAAACCTGCGTATGCACTCCCACTTGCGAACAATATAGGGGATTAGCCTACCTCCCGTCACACCCACAGACGTACTCAGCCTCAGGCTTTCGATGTACTAAATTATAATATGCACTTGTAATTTCTTGTAGATTGAAAAGGAGCCGTTGTTTACACGGGAACATGGTCTTTTTGTAGATTGGAATGGAACTGTTTTTTTTTACACGGGAACATGATCTTTCTTGTAGATTGGAATGGAATTGATGTTTACACGGGAATATGATCTTTCTTGTAGACTTGAATGGATCTGATGTTTACAAGGGAACATGGTCTCTCTCATAGATTGAAATGGAACTGATGTTTACACCGGAACATGGTATTTCTTGTAGATTGGAATGGAGCTGAAGTTTACACGGGAATATTGTCTTCCTTTTAAATTGTAATGGAACTAATGTTTACACGGGAACATGGTCTTTCTTGTAGATTGGAATGGAGCTGTTGTTTACACGGGAACATGGTCTTTCTTGTAGATTGAAATGGAAATGATGTTTACACGGGAACATGGTCTTTCTTGTAGATTGAAATGGAAGTGATGTTTACACGGGAACATGGTCTTTCTTGTAGATTGGAATGGAAATGATGTTTACACCGGAACATGGTCTTTTTTGTAGATTGGAATGGAGCTGAGGTTTACACGGGAATATTGTCTTCCTTTTAAATTGTAATGGAACTAATGTTTACACGTGAACATGGTCTTTCTTGTAGATTGGAATGGAGCTGTTGTTTACACGGGAACATGGTCTTTCTTGTAGATTGAAATGGAAATGATGTTTACACGGGAACATGGTCTTTCTTGTAGATTGAAATGGAAATGATGTTTACACGGGAACATGGTCTCTCTTGTAGATTGGAATGGAACTGATGTTTACACAGGAACATGGTCTCTCCTGTAGATTGAAATGGAGCTGTTGTTTACACAGGAACATGGCAATTCTTGTAGATTGGAATGGAACTGATGTTTACACGGGAACATGGTCTCTCTTGTAGATTGAAATGGAGCTGCTGTTTACACGGGAACATGGTCTTTCTTGTAGATTGGAATGGAAATGATGTTTACACAGGAACATGGTCTTTCTTGTATATTGGAATGGAACTGATGTTTACACAGGAACATGGTCTCTCTTGTAGATTGAAATGGAGCTGTTGTTTACACAGGAA
>JAODUO010000312.1:110000-117500 GCA_025642075.2 Ridgeia piscesae | reverse complement strand
GCTGCATGCATACATGGCTATAAACAATGGTGGATTAATTCCAGCGTTATTTGTATGCTTCCCAGAGAAGTCGAAATGGTGTTTGAGTGAGCGGGTCTATCAGGGAGAAAAGTAGTAAAAAGAGGATTGGATACTGCATTATATAACTTACACTTTTACTCACCTTTTACCTACAGCGCGAGACACCAAGCCTGGCCCGAGCTCTTCACGAACTTCACCGTAAACAAGACGTTGACAGCGAGCAACGTGGGCAAAGAAATGGAGAACTTCCTGTCCCAGCCTGCCTATCGCGACTTCCGGCTCGACATGGGCGAGCTCGTCGGCGGGAAACTGAAACGCTGCCGCATGTTCGTGCGCATGCGCGGCATGGACGTGCGAGTGCCGGATGCCGACGCGATGGTGGAGGTAATCTATGTGGTAATACGCTAACTTAGGGCAGCTATAAGTGAATTTCCCTCCACGAGCGATGTCCACTCGCATTTTTACGTTGTTGGATCGTTGGCCTTTGGTTGACAAATTTACGATGATAGTCGTTTCGTGTTAGTTACTTTTTGCTGTGCAAATTGATGGTCAACTATTCACTGTTGAGATATTTTCGATTGATCAGGAAACTATTACTCGGTGCACGCAATGTCTTCATGGCGACAGCAACAGTTATATGGCTTGCTGGAATAAATGGTAAATTGATCAAAATACCACCGCTTTGGTAACGACTGCTGACCTCTGTATGTTTCTCCATGTGTGAGTGAATGTAAGTTAGTTTCTATCAATAGGCAATTCCCATTGTGCACGGTCCAGTAATTGCTTCTATCACATCGAACGACAGGCATAATGTGTGTTATCTTGTAATATGTGCTCATAGTTAACCATGATTTTAAATTATTGTTTGTACTTTGCGTACACTTACAACTTAACGATAACATTCGGTGTTATGTTTATTTAATTACTTAATTTATTATTATTATTATATAATATGTAAGGCGCCTTGAAACGTTACAGGAAGGTTTAGCGCTACACAAGGATGTAGATACTCTTTCCTTATAATAATAATAATAATATTTATTTTGTTGAGCGCCACACCCAATGCTGTTCACGGTGCTTTACATAAAATAGTAGTGTTTGTAAGAGAGAAAAAACAGTTAACTAAATTAAGTCAATAAATAAATAAAATAGTACTTTTGAATAAAAAATTCAAAACAGTAACGTAAAGTGAAGTGAAGTGAGGTGAGATGAAGTGAGGTGAGGTGAGGTGAGGTGAGGTGAGGTGAGGTGAGGTGAGGTGAGGTGAGGTGAGGTGAGGTGAGTGAAGTGAGTGAGTGAGGTGAAGGTGAAGTGAAGTGAAGTGAAGTGAAGTGAAGTGAAGTGAAGTGAAGTGAAGTGAAGTGAAGTGAAGTGAAGTGAAGTGAAGTGAAGTGAAGTGAAGTGAAGTGAAGTGAAGTGAAGTGAAGTGAACTGAAGTGAAGTACGATAAGGTACGATAAGGTACGATAAGGTACGATAAGGTACGATAAGGTACGATAAGGTAAGGTAAGGTAAGGTAAGGTAAGGTAAGGTAAGGTAAGGTAAGGTAAGGTAAGGTAAGGTAAGGTAAGGTAAGAAGGTAAGGTAAGGTAAGGTAAGGTAAGGTAAGGTAAGGTAAGGTAAGGTAAATAAAACAAAAAAATAAAGTAAAGTAAAACAAACCAAATAAGACCATATTATTATTATTATTTTATCGCAAAAATTTTAAATTGCGATTAATGTAAAGTCTAGTTGTCTCATTCTATTCGATTACGTCATCCGCAGGCTCGCGACATCGCCGACGACACGACGGACCTCGACGTGACCGTCTTCAACCCGTCGTTCATCCTCGGCGACCAGTTCCTCATCATCCTCCCCGACACCATCCAGAACGTCGCCGTCGCCACCGTCACGATGTTCTTCATCGCGCTCTTCCTCATTCCCCATCCCATCTGCGCCTTCTGGGTCACCCTCAGCGTCCTGTCCGTGTGTACGGGGGTGACGGGCTACATGTCGTGGTGGGGCATCGACCTAGACGCCATCGCCATGGTGCTCCTCCTCATGTGCGTCGGTTTCAGCGTCAGCTTCTCGGCTCACATCACGTACGCGTTCGTGCTCGACAGTAGCGAAACCGGAAACGAACGGATGCGCCACGCACTAGCCACGCTCGGCATGCCGATCGTTCAGGGCGCGCTGTCGACCATACTCGGGATGGTCGTGCTCAGCGCATCAGGGTCATACGTGTTCCGTACGTTCTTCAAAGTCATATTCCTCGTCATGCTCCTCGGAGCTCTACATGGGCTCATCTTTCTCCCCGTGTTGTTGTCCCTTGTCGGGCCGAAGGGATCGGGGCACGAGCCGACGCAGTCGATGGTGAAGGTGGCGCCGCTCGACACAGACAGCGAGCGCGCCGTGAGTCGGGTGTCGGTCGCCAAGGAGAGACCGATGACGTCAGCCGCCCGCGTCGAGCCCAGTTCCCAACTAGTCGGCCAGCCCATCCCGTCGGCCGACTACGAGGAGGAGGAGCAGGACATGGGACGGACGGACACCGAGGGTGGGGCGATCAAGCGAAACACACCGGCGCGTACGTCCACAGCATCCAACGGTTCCCGGATTTAAAATCACGAACAATAACAACAACTACAACTACTACTACTACGACGACGACGACGACGACGACGACAACAACAACATTTACGATTACATGAATATGTCCAGTTAGCTATTCACGTACTGCATTAGGACGTAACAAACTATTTTGTTTCGTGATCGCGACAGTCAGACAAGTCCGTGTAAGAAAACATTACTACATAAGGCCGTATTATGCACTCAATTTCAGTTTTGAAAATGTGTTTGTTAAATGCGTCGGCTGCTGATTGTGTCCTCGTACTACAGAGAACATACACGGTGACGAACAGTTGTGATTTGGTAGTGAATATGGAACCATCACCTCTCTCTCTCTCTCTCTCTCTCTCTCTCTCTCTCTCTCTCTCTCTCTCCTGTCTGTTTGTCTGCCTGTCTGTCTGTCTGTCTGTCTGTCTATTTGTCTGTCTGCCTGTCTGTATGACTTTTTCTCTCGTTGTTCTCTCTCTCTCTTCTCTCTCTCTCTCTCTCTCTCTCTCTCTCTCTCTCTCTCTCTCTCTCTCTCTCTGTATGCATGTCTGTCTCTGTCTCTCTGTCTGCCTGTTTCTCTGTCTCTGTCTCTGTCTCTGTCTCTGTCTCTGTCTCTGTCTCTGTCTCTGTCTCTGTCTCTGTCTCTGTCTCTGTCTCTGTCTCTGTCTCTGTCTCTGTCTCTGTCTCTCTGTCTCTCTGTCTCTGTCTCTCTGTCTCACTGTCTCTCTGTCTCTCTGTCTCTCTGTCTTTGTCTCTCTGTCTCTCTGTCTCTCTGTCTCTCTGTCTCTCTGTCTCTCTGTCTCTCTGTCTCTCTGTCTCTCTGTCTCTCTGTCTCTCTGTCTCTCTGTCTCTCTGTCTCTCTGTCCCTGTCCCGCTCTCTCTGTCTGTCTCTCTCTCCTTTTCTATATTTTTCTCATATCCTCTCTCAAAAAAAATTAAAATAAAGTATAGAACACTGTCTATTGTTTAACGCGTCTTATTTTGGACAGTTCGGTGTACGATACAAAGGAAGGTCATGTTTAGGAAAGATAACGGTCATTACGAAATGCAAATTACAGAAACCGTCAGTGAACTTATGTATTAATAAAGAACGACCCCCATCACCGTCCTACAAACTGGATAGGACGTGTCCGGGGCTCTTACAAACGGTTTAAGTTATGATATACGTATTAATAACGGTACGTCGTAACCAGTTTAGAGATAAGTTACATAAGTAAGTCGCTTAACTCGTCGTCATGAACGAATCCTGACTTTCCCTAAAATGATAACAGGGGACGTTAGGTAAATTATCGTAAAAAGGCATTTAAAAAATAGCGTCTTGACCAATGCGTCGTTGGATGCCTTCGTCTTTCAAAACTGGGCGTACTTTAGTCAAACTTACAGGACGGGTGTAATTATGTATGAATGCAACTTAACAACTCATATAAATCGAACGCGCTTCTGTCAGGGAGGTCATTTTGACTTCCCAGCGGTTGTCATGCAAAATATCAGTATTCAACCTACACAACGGCTGGCTGTGATGGTCAGCCAAACACTTGTTAGACGTAAGATCTTAGAGTGATAATTCTTGTAACAGTAATGCACACTCTCTGAAAGTAATACCATGGCAGCAAATCGCTCCGTGACTAGGGACGACCAACGTCTAATACCTGGAAGGAAGTAGAATTATTTAAAGTCACTCCATTTGGTTGTATATTGGTCTATTAACATTCGGGTTGCACATCTTGAAAGTTATTTGGTGAGTGACTAGTGTACGTAGTTGGGAAATTTATTTAGGCCTATAGCACAATACTCTATTTTCTGGATTCCGTGTCTTGAAAGTTACATATATATTGTTGATTTACTGACTGCACTTATTATGTACAAAACATATAACAATGTGTAACCGGTGAATATACAAATGTTACTTGCTCTGTGTAACCCTCTCTATGTAGCCCAACTTTTATACATTTACTCACATCAATTTAAAGTCCGTGTGTCTCATCAATAAAGTTGTAAGTCTATGGAATTATTTAGACAGTTCTATGAACTGTTCTAGAAATATCCATTGCTTTAAACAAATACACCGATAATGTTTTGCTAAGTCACTGATATGTATTATCTCTATTGGACTTCTCAACTTGTTATTCCCTATCTCAACTGGTTTGTGTGATATATGTGATAATATTAAACTTGTTTTTAAGGGAAGATTATGCTGTAATAATGCATGCTGCAATTGTTTTTTTATTTCTGGTTATATTAATATACTTTGTAATTTGAGCCACTGTTACAAGTTTACTTGTTTGTTAACAATCTCGAGGCCATGATACCTTGTAATAATCCCTTAATGTCTCCAACCGATCGTTCACGTAAAATGTGAAACAATGCGTTTGTTTACCTATGGTGTCTAATTAATTAATTACATCACGTATGAATTACAACTATTACTTTCACGCATTACAACAATGCAGCCACTGAGATATATACAGAACGCACAACAATATTTCATGGTTATCCCAAATAGATGCTATATTGATCAACACACAAGTGATACTATCATTTTAACATTCATACCTTTGTGAGGTTTATATAAATGGATGTAACGATCGTCTTTATCCTAGCACCAATAAAATCATAACATTTATCATGCGTCTATTATTTGAACACACAACCCCGTGTATCTTAGCATCACTAAAATATTTACATTTGTCCGACACCATGCGTGTATTATTTGAACCCATAACACCAATGTATATTCGTAGTGCGTCGATTGCGCCTCCAAAAAGACGAAGCAAGTGGCGTGATGTCATTCATTGCCATCTGTTACTTTTGTATAGTCTCGTCTCGCGGCTACATAAAATGCCACAGCGCATGCGTTGCCATATTGTTGGCACCGTATGTAAATAACAATAGCGGCCCTTGCGCGATCGATAAAAATACAGACGTAAATGCAATGCATCCGTGCATGACTCTAACATAACTAACTTATCATAATGGGATGCGACGTTAACTCCAGTAACCGCACAAAGTCGACGAGTCGACGATAAAGACATGATGACCAACAGGATATAGCTCATCCGTCCAGTCTTCCGGCTCGTCGATGTCCAGTATTGCATTCAGGTCCTCGGCAATGTTCGGATACCAGTAGTCTCCAGGCACAACGAAATTGTCCAACAACAAATGTGGACATTCGTTGTGATAGTCGCAGACTTCGACCAGGTGCAGCTGTTTGCCCATTGTCTTGTCTGTGGACGGGGAACAGCGCGCCGTCCTGCAAGAAGGAAACTAACAGGTTGGAATCAGTGTTGCTTTGTTGTAATGGCTGGAGAAGTATTGTTGTAGTTACAACAGCTGGCGTAACACACACGCACAGTTACACGAAGGCAGATACGGCAACACCGCCTTATCCAAGCACACACCATACTCACGGAAACACGTGCGCACATACATACATGCGCACGTATTACACACGCACATGGACACACACAGACACAAGCACAGGCACAGTCACAGTACACACACACACACACACACACACACACACACACACACACACACACACACACACACACACACACACACACACCACGCGCGCGCACACACACACACACACATATACACAAACACAGGCACATACACTGGCTCGCACACAGGCACACCCAGAAGAGTACGCACGCAAACCAAACACACACACACACACACACACACACACACACACACACACACACACACACACACGAACACGAACACGAACACGAACACGAACACGAACACGAACACGAACACGAACACGAACACGAACACGAACACGAACACGAACACGAACACGAACACGAACACGAACACGAACACGAACACGAACACGAACACGAACACGAACACGAACACGAACACAAACACACACATTAGCGCGTGCACATGCGCGGTTTACTAAGTTCGCCAAGTCCCCAAACCCGTTTTTACAAATCGACGTCCACCCACAAGCAACAAAAACAACAAACACAGTGTTCCATACAACACTTAATTTCAGGTAGGTACTGTGCCATTCAAAGTGGTTCCAAAGGCACAGCCGGGAGTCCCCGGACACAACCCACATGACGACCTCGTTAAGGCTCTGCCCACCTCACTACGATGCACCTTTAACCTCTGTGAACCCAAGTCTCCAGTTAGCCCTACGAGAGACCGCACCTGGAGGTATATTTGCGTAACGGGTCGGGAACGAGTGCCGACTACGATTGGGGCAGCTGCTATCTCGACAGCAGCTACTATCTCGGATAAACAGCAGTGTCGTTGAGACGGCATGCCGTCCGGTCATATAACGGCACGAATCTATTTGAACGCTTCAGTGGCCTTGTGTGTCTGTGCGTTATCGACGTAAGTTGATAAATTATGGTCAGGCATAGCGCGCGGTCGTGTTGTAGACGACACGCTCGCACGCACGCACGCACGCCCCCACGCACATACGTAGGCAGATACAAACACAGACACACACACACGCGCGCACAAACACACACGCGCGCGCGCACACACACACGCAAACACACGCACTCACACACGCACACACATGCACACACACAAACATACACATACACAAGCACGGACACACAAACATCCACAAATGCACACACACAAACATAGCGCAAACACGCACACGCACACGCACACAATCACACATGCACATACACAAACACATACACAGACACTCACAACATACACAGACACTCACACACACACACACACACACACACACACACACACACACACACACACACACACACACACACACACACACACACACACACACACACACACACACACACACACACACACACACACACACACACACACACACACACACACACACACACACACACACACACACACACACACACACACACACACACACAC
>JAODUO010000312.1:0-105000 GCA_025642075.2 Ridgeia piscesae | reverse complement strand
AGTCGAGTTTGGTGTTCCACTCAAGAGATCTGTCGGGGAATTAATTGTAAAGCGTTTAGAACGAAGTCTACACATATTGTCACTAAGCCACAGAAAAGTACTTATCTTTTTACTTGTTGAATTTGTTTTACCAGTTAAGATGTAGGCCAAAGCAGCCAACATTAAATGCGATAGATGCTCTCCTTAGAGTGCATTACGTTTAACCTACAGCTTGGTTAAAGTGACAGACCAATGCATTTTACAATCCTCGCTCACCAGATGTCGCTGCTGCTGATTACGTCAGTACCAGCCATCCGTATCAATGTTAGATCCTTTGCAAAACTCGTATTTTAAGCTCAGCCAGTGAAATCGCTCGCGAGGAGTGTGGTCAGTCTCCGGTCATGTAATGCAGGGTGATTTCAGCCACACGCAAATCGTGATACATATGCAGTATTTGCGATATAGAAGCAAATATTCGAATACCATTCAGCTGCTTGTGCGATTGGCGGAATGGTTCGTTATACGGGAATTCCCAGAAATGGTTTATCCGTTTTTAAATTGGGATGGTGAGCGTTTGCGTTGTTCTCAAGGATGAGGTAGTCGCGACTGGAGAAGTCAATAAATTAGTTAAATTAGTGTACTTCGGGTAGAGGATTTTCCAGGTGTAGTTGCATGCAACCATTATTCACATAAACAGAACGTATTCACATACAAATGTGTGTTGCCAAACTAATAAAACGTCATCATGTCGTCTATTTAAACTGTCAATACCGTCTATCCAGTTATTTATTATTACGTTAACACGGCAAGTTGCAAAATAAAAATAACTGAAACATGAAAACAACTTGGCAATATCAATAACAGTATTAGTTTTATTTCTGAGGAATCCATTAATTCTTTGTCGCGTAAATGCTCTTGTAAAGTTGATCATAACATACGATGAATAATGTGTCACTCTAGCTAAAACTTTCACGATTTCATTAAATATTGAGAAGGGTCTTTATTTTCTCCAATATTGTCTCTATTCTCGAGTCGTCATCAATGGCGACCACTAGATGGCGCCTGTCGGCCGCTGGCTCCTCCAATGTCGCCAGCTGAGAGTCGAGCAAAGCCGCCGGCATGTAGTGACCGCGTCTTGTGGACATCCTAGACAGCAACAGTTCCCTAGAGCCCTTGAGATACACAAACACCGCGTCACTACAACCATTTGACTCTGTAGTCTCGCCTGTTATCGTGGCCGCGTTTTCCTCGTGTTCTTCTGCGGCCTTGTTGCGGTCGTCTGCAGCGGCGGAACCGGATGTGACGCCATGTTTGTTCTTGTGGACGCTTTCACCGGCGCCATGAAGCAGTGTGTCTCTGTACGTCTTCTTCAGGGCAGAGCACGCCAACACCCCGGCCTCCCCGCGACAACGCCAACTGCATGACAACAGTTGCATAAATACATATTACAGCTTTCGTTGGTGGAAAGGTTTTGTATTACACGGAAGTCGCCGGCTCCTCTGCCCAGAATCGGCCGAGCAGTAATTTGTAACGGGAAATCTGCTATCTAGAACGTAGGAAAGTTACACATCAAAAAGTGTTGCGATTAATTCTGCTCGCCTTGGCTTTGTGCCGATCGACTGTCTGTGCCAATCAATTTTGTTTTGTTTCGAATGTTTTGTTACCATTTGAACGTGTTGTAGGCGGGATCTTTTAAATTGCAAACATTGTTCCGAGCAGTTACAGTTCGAGTTCTCAGTGTCTTAATGATGAAAACAGAACACAATAATATCAGTTATATATGTAAATGTACCCAACAAACAAAAACCCGTAATCAAATACATGTCTGGAGGCGAGTTGGTTTATTTTCTTACCTGCGTATGAGTTCATGTAGTGACAACAACCACGGGTGTCGGTCCTAGAAAGTAATACCAAAGGCGAAAGGTACTTAACACAACTGTCACACAGAGACAGACTGATCAAGCTGCCAAGGAGGCTTTTATTGTTTTATCAAGAGACAACCATATAACTATCTATGTCGCTTTCAAAAGTTGCACCCACGTGTGTTTCGTCACGATTACACTTAAAGTTTCCATTAAGGTAGTAGCCTCTGTTACCCAGGCTACGTGAGGTGGCAGCACCTTTAGCTCCTCACATCCGCCTGGCGGTTTAATGCTCTGCCAATGTTACCACCATGGCGGTCTTACCCGATAATAGGGTAGAGACACCGACTGGCTTTCTGCCCAACTATAAAATAAAATAAGGGAATATTTTTTATAAGATAATACTAACCAGTTTAAGTATTCAACATTAAACTAATATTCAGACTCACATTTACAGAAATACGCGTTGTTTATGAAGCACACAGCCGAGCGAGAGTCGGTTAATTGAGACAATCAAGGTAGTAACATTGTCTGACATATCTACGGCCCGGCAAGTTAATTATATCTTTAGCCAATTATCCAGCACGCCTAATTGTTGTCTGGTTTGTCCCAAAGATGAAGGGTGTTCGAGGATGATTATTTTACAACATTTGAGACTGACCAAGTCTGTTTTCTTGATGCGCCTGTGAGCCTGATTGTTACGGATTTAGGCTCAACAAAATTGACCTTATTGTTACAACTGCACTTGTCTACTGGACATAAATTTCTATTATTGGTCGTGACGCCTGCGTAACACGACACTGCAGCTGTACAGTGATGTGTAATGTTTCGGTCTTTAATATTGTTATGATGATGACGTCATCGCGTACTAATATTTTGGTGATGACGTCATCGCAATCAGTGCTGTTTATAAAACCGTTTAGTGATCAAATATCATAATTCACTTTTCATGTCCACTTTCTCTTATATGGGTCATTGTGGTAGATAAAAATGCATGTCTTTAAAATCTAGATGTAAAAATGCATGTCTTTAAAATATAGATGTAATAATGACGTGACGTAGTCAAATTTTAACAATCAGTTGTACGTATGACGTAAAGTTAGACTGACGTATCTTCTTACGTCGACAAGGGAATTTCAAGGTTTGCACTGCAAGGCCAAGGCTACCAACAAGATGGAATATTCACGAACGTTTACAGAAGCATCGGAAACGTCCCAATTCACTCACTGGGTGCAGGTGCTTATGACGATGTTGCATAACTATTCTACGTTAAAGGTTGACATAGGCCCATTGGAACGCAGCATGCTTGGAAATGTATTTGGTCCAAGTCATTTTCGGGGGAAGACTGATGCGCTTCTTTCGCTGCTAAGTACTTGGCTAAAATATCCACATTCGGAGTCGCGTAGACAGTTTGGAAGTCGCACGGAGACTGTAGATGACTAGTTTACCTGTCGTCTTTACAGCTGATTCGTTTACCTGACGTCTTTGCAGATTACTAGTTTACCTGACGTCTTTACAAATGACTAGTTTACCTGTCATCTTCAACAGCTTCAGTTCGGTTTCTGGTAACAACACTAACAACTAAACTGACTGGCTGACTAACTGTTGTGTATTTTCACCTATCTATACGTAGCATTTTCTTAAGAATAAAATTAGAAAAACAGAATCGCGAAATGTCAATAGCCCAGTAAAAGGACGGACACATACAGGAAACGGGCGACGCAAAGTACAGTTTTTAAAACGGTGGTGATTACTTCATTCGGCAACACACAGAGACACCGTCGCCATGGTGACACGAGGTCAGTATGGTTAGAGTATTATGATGTCATTGCACACAAGACTGCCTAGTGTGGAGTCACATGTCGCGGGCTACTGCACGCGCTACGTGTGTGTAAATGTTTTTATTATTTATTGTAGTGCAACGTGTGTCTAGTCACGTTAGTAGTATATATGGTGTTCAGAAGCCCCTCGTGTTGCTTTTGCCCGCCATGACGTCACATTCCACCGATCCTTGGATCGGGTATTTCCCGTGAAATCGCACTACCCTAGATCGTCGGTTATTCGCCACTAGTCGAAACAGGCTCGGGATGCTACTGATTGAGGTTCGTGATGAATGCAGAAGATAAAAAGTGGGTTACGCACTTCGCTCACGTCATTCGCCGACATGGACACGTCGTTTAAGCACCTTTTAGATGTATTGTAGCCGGTCTAACGGGATGCGGCAAAACCACATTTGTCACCCGACTCTAGCGTTTCGCCTCGTCTGTAATCGATTTACCGGCCGAGAGGCTCGTCTGGTGCTACGGTCAGTGGCAAAGGACATACGCGTCTATGGACGAAACTATGCCTGACGTCGAATTCGTAGACGGTCTACCGGACCCGAACACGTTCCGTCCGTAAACGAGGACGCTCGTCGTCCTAAATGATCTCATGGCGGAAACGGACAGTCGAGTCACGATCTTGTTTACGAAAAAGAGTCATCACTGTAACACATCCGTTGTGTATTTACTACAGAACGTATTTCCGAAAGGGAAGGAAACCCGCACCATCAGCTTAAATGCTCAGTACATGGTATTGTTCAAGAGTCCTCGAGACGCCGGCCAGGTAGGTCAACTGGCTAAGCAGATGTATCCGGGTCGAGTGAAGTATATGCAGGACGCTTTCAAAGATGCGACGTCGACACCTTGTGGCTACTGATCGACCTGAAGCAGGAAAGTTGCGCGCCTGCTCACGAAAGTATTCCCAGACGACGTCATTCAGTACGTGACGTGCCGAGAGTATAAAACACGAAGCATATAGCGTTAGTTTGCACTAGCAAGATGTGGGAACGCGTGAAGACACATATTGTGTCTGCAGATGTTGAACCGAAACAAGAACACAAAGTTGAGAAACGCCGTCCTCGCCAACGACGACGCCGACCTCATTTGTAGTTTATGCGAATGCGCGTACAACATTCTGAAATTGACGAAGGGTCAGAAAAAATACTCCGAACGTACAGAAATCATTTACACCTGTTGTCCTTGAAACAAAGGAATACAGCGAAGAAGAGGAATATCCTGCAAACTGGTGGATTCCTGTCGGCTTTGCTGGCCCCGTTGGCAGGGTCGATCCTTCTACCTTTTCAAAGGCTTTTAGAGACGCACGGTATCCATCACTTCGTCACGCAAAACGAGGAGACGAAGGCGAGTATCGTGGAACGCTTTAACCGCTTTCGTACTTCACGAAGCACCAGACGTTACGGTACGTCGAAGCATTGCCCGGGTTCATGCGGTCGTACAACAAAACGTATCATCGCACCACTGGAATGGCTCCGACGAGTGTCGATGCATCGAACCAGGAGACTGTGTGGCAGTGGATATACGGATACGGATACGTATAAGCAAGGCAAAGAAACGATTCAGGAAAGGTTACATGGCGAGCTGGAGTGAAGAACTCTTCACCGTGGGAGAGGCGCACCCGTTCGACCCACCCGTATACCGACTGATCGACGACGCTGGAACGATACTGGACGGAACGTTCTACGAACAAGAATTGCAGAAAGTAATCGTCTCGCAGGACACACTTTATCGCGTGCAAGCTGTACTGCAACGTCGGAAGAAGGGGAAGCGCGCCGAAGTACTAGTGAAATGGGGTGGCTACCCCGCTTCATTCAACACCTGGATTGACGCCAAGGCAGTCGTGTGGCGTACAAAGCTGCGAGAACGAGATGCATCTGTGGCGACTGATTGTGTACGACGGGAGCTACTTATAAAAGCTAGTAACACGACCTCCGAACATCACACGGCAGATGGACGAAGTGGATGCAACCAGTAACGTTGGGAGCATCGGGTCATCGCGTCGCTGCGGTAACGAGTGCCCGAAAGCGGAAATCGTTTTCTTGTGCCAACTCGTCATCTTGTACACGGTCATCGTAGTCAGTATATACAATCTCACGCAAGGTCGTGGTGACTCGAACTTGTGGAGAGCTCTTTTGAGTAGCTGTCTTGGTTATCTTCTCCCGAATCCATCTATGAAACGCAATGGAATTGCCTCGACTTTTACCTGACGCTGCCTAGCAACGCGTCCATGAACACGCACCCCGATAACACGCTGACCCACTACATCACGACGCTACCGCAACGTCTCAACTTGTCAGGTCAGTGGGAACGCGGTCTAGTGGAGATACTCTACCCTACAGTTGGTACAACGTGAGAGAGGAGGATGCGTGGTTCGGTATAGGGTTATGAAATACCGATGAAACCGGGATATCACTACGACGAGAACAAGGATCGAGGGCGGATATTATCAAGCACTCCAAATTCTCGTCAAAACGACAAACAAAGCCCTTCTGCGTGCTTTGCCGGCTAACGTTGTGCGACTGAGCTACAGCGTCATCACACACAAGCGTCCCTGTTAATTTCGTTTTGACGTTTATTCAGACACTTTGTGCTATACTTATCAGCAAAACCGAAGCAGTAATACGTTTTGCTACAGAGAGCGATCATTTACAACGAGAAAACAGTCGCTGCAACTTCAGCGCGGTTTAGCCGTTGCTGCGACGCGGCAGCGAAAACACGATTCCTATTGCCCCGTCTGTTATACTTTCGCAACTGCCCACAATTACACTTGGCGCTTCACAATTATGAGTTGATTTAGTTGATAATTTAATCAGCACTTATTAAACCCAAGCGGTGTTGGTTGACAACAACTAAAGCATATTATGCGACACAAATCTCTACGGTCATATCACGTTGAAGAGGCTGATTCTCGTCCGATCACTGCAGACAAGAAACGACGAGCGCGGTTTGTTCTTGAATACAAGTGACGGTCTGAAAATGATATCACTTGTCTAAACGAACAGCTCCAATTCAATGAAAAAACAATCATTGTTAAAGATAAAAATCAACAATTGTCCCTAAGTTGACACAGTGTACTGCACGCTCCTGACGACACCTCGTTGTCGTTTAGAGTGACAATTCTGTCTTGCCAGCATTTCTAAGTAGAAAATGAACTGATCTTTCATAAAGCAGCGAGTACGTAATAGTAGAAGTTACAGCGTGTTTGCGTGGTGTTGCACATGTCATGGGACAGGGTAGGCACGCCCATAACGCAATACTTTAATGGTACAAATGGAGTGATATTGTATGCATTTGATAAACTAATGTAACAATAAAGGGTGTGCATTGTGAAAAGAAATGCAAAAATGAACTTAATTTCGATAAGTAAGTAATAGAGATGTTAGAACAAGAAAACTATCGGTGACATTTCGGCGCGGGTTTAGCCATTGTTTCGACGCGACAGCGAAAACGCATTGCTACGTCTTCATATATGCTAAACTGCCCACGATTACTCTTTGGCGCTTCACAATTATTATGCAGTCATCATTTTAAGAATCTACGTGAAATTTCCTTTCTAGACAACGTGTAGGCCTAATTATATTCGAGGTTGCAAATGTATGAGGGAATATTAACGGTTTCCTCGTACATTGCCTGCACCTCGGGCGCCCAACTTTCCTGGATTGATCAACGAGCCCGTGGATGTAACTTAGCGCTACGGTGTCTCGATATGTGTTAAAATAATAATCTTTTATTAAGATAAATCAGTTATTCGGAACGTAAAACGTAACATGTAAAATATAACTTAACAATCACGTGAAATACCGGCCATGCATCACGAGCGTAGCAATATGAAGTAGAGGCTGACTCAGTAAAGATTATATTAACGTCAGGTCAATAGTATGGTAATAGGAATATTATAATGACAATTTGGCAACATCACTATCAACTAAGTATCGATAGCATGGATTCCACATACAACGGGTGTTTATGTGACGATGTTGTGCCTTCTCTAACACAACCGCGAAAGGAGATGTTTACTAATCATTACAATGACCAAATTCCCGCTTATTATCTTGTTGAATAAGTGTTGACAATGTCATTGTTTCCACTTCCATGGGCCCAGTTTGATTTCGCTGTAATCATGGTGACCATAACTATATTTCTAGTACAGCGTAATATCCGTGTGGTGCTCTTGTCTTAGGTTGTCGCAATGTTGGTCAATATTTTCATCCTGCAACTTGTGCTGATTGCCGAGTTTTCTTTCCTCGTCGACGGGAAAGTCTACTACACTGGTGAGTGCGAGCTACCATACAGTTCATATCGATACTTTCGCTTTGCTTGAAAGGTATGTGTAATCATTTAGCTGACCTATGCAGATTATTGTCAAAGTTGAGCATCTAAATGTATATGGTTGAAATTGGTGGTGCATGAAGGTTGAAAAACGAGGAAATATTGATTGATAAGTATTATTCTTATATGAAGATTATTCATAAAGTAGTACTACAATATATTGGGTAGTGGGTTTGGTAAAAGTTTGTTAGTTAACAGTATTTTTGAGCAGATGTTTATTTTTAAATGTTTAAAAGAATGTGCCAACATTTTAAAGTTTCTGTAATTTTACAAGTCTCATTTTTTATGACAAATTCCATTTTATGTGTTTACAGGTTAATCTTTAATTCCATCTATTATTATAAGAAGTGCAGCCAGCAGATCTAAGACAAAAACATATTTTTTTGTATAAACAAATGGGATGTTATAAAATCGCAGTTATGTACCAAACTAACTGCTATGTAGTGATATTTGAAGGGTTTTTAGGTCAGGCTGGATTCCACGCAGATATGCTCGTCACTGTGCAGCATTGAGGGGGTAGCCTCTCGAACGACTAGCCTGCCCTGCTCTCTGCATGTCCTGGTGTGATATACCAAATTGTTTTTATTGATATACATTATAGTGAAACTTTTGGTCTTAAAACATATTATTAGTTTTCACTTGAGCACATGGCGCGCTATAAGGGTCATATTATGCCACCTGAAAGTTTCCTGGCCAGCCTACTGAAATAGTCAGTCATTGGCTGTTAATGTTACGCAACTGAAAGTTCCAAATGTCTTTGTAATATATATATATATATATATATATATATATATATATATATATATATATATATATATATATATATATATATCAGCGACCAAATGTTTCACCTAAATACTGAAACATTCAGTTATCTATTTCTGCTCGTGCGCATATGAATTCTGTGCCAACGAAATATTTCAGTGACAAAAACCAAATATTTCAATGACAAAATGTTTTGTTAAAATAGTTCACTGTGCTTTATTTGTTCTATACCTTCCTTCTGTTAAAATAACTTTTGTTTTTTATATACTGCTCATAGAAGAGGGTATGTGTTTATTAATTTATTGCCGACTTGCCAACACCTTTCACATGTCAGGTTGCTGCAACACTACTCATCCAAACAAAGCAGGTATGCGAGACCACAAGGCACATAGCCTCGTATACAACTGAAACAATTTAAGGAAATTGTTATCTTTGTAATACAATAATTAGGCTAACTTATCTAATTATACATAGATATGTGTATTTACAAGATATGACAGTTGTTGATTAGTTTAAATCAGTGCAGTATGTATTACTAACACCTGGATTGTAATGCTTATAATGTGAATGATAAATGTAGGCCTACTAATTGGCCTATCGCTACAGTGCTACAGCGTATGTATTTGGCCACTTATCCAAATTACGCTTAATGGAGATTGGCTAGACAAATCACTGACCCGATAATCTGCGAACTTATGTACCAGTGTCTCAATTACCGTGACGGAGATGTGTTCTAATCAACTGCCAAAATACGGGTAATGGCTAAACAATCACTAACCCGCTAATCCACGAATTTAAGCATCCTTAACGGAAAGCTCAAACTATGCCGATGTAAATTACAAAACAACCGCGATAAAAGGCAGACGAAACACAGAGAGTTGACAACTGTCCCAGACAAATGTTTCACCCGCTGTAGAATAACAGTGGTGGCGAGTTGTCGATGTCTAATGATAATGTAAAACAAGGCACGTTTAAAAGCGACATTATCTCAACTGCAATTGAGCAGTTCCCAAACAACGCCGGCCGAGTCGTGTTCAGTATGCTGCATAAAATACAAAAACATAATTTCCCTTGAATGTTTTCGTTGATATTTGCACACGAACACTCCAACGAGTGGCACCTACTCTGGCCCGCATAATAGACGCGCGCGCAGTTTGGCTGTTGGCTTAGGTCATTTCCGGAAACCCTTCCCCACCATAAGATAGGATGATCGTGCTTTTAAACGTGCTTTGTTTACATTATCATTAGACATCGACAAATCGTCATCAAAGTTATTCTACAGCGGGTAAACATTTGTCTGGGACAGTTGTCAACTCTCTGTGTTTCGTATGCCTTTTATCGCGGTTGTTTTGTAATCTACATCGGCATAGTTTGGACTTTCCGATAAGGATGCCTAAATTCGTGGATTAGCGGGTTAGTGATTGTTTAGCCATTAACCGTATTTTGGCAGTTGATTACAAAACATCTCCGCCACGGTAATTGAGACACTGGTACATAATATCGCAGATCATCGGATCAGTGATTTGCTTAGCCAATCTCCATTAAGCGTAATTTGGCAGGTGATTAGGATCAAGCTCTCTCACACACACACGATAATTGGGATATGGGTATTTAATTTAGCGGTTCATTCTGAAACACAAGCAGGCGGGCCATTATAATTCAAGGATCGGTGGAATGTGACGTCATGGCTGGCAAAAGTAACATAGCGGGCTTCTGAACACCATATATACTACTCACGTTCAACTCTTTACGGACGTTGTCGTAATTATGGCAGTAACGTTCAGCCGGCCTACAGTGCAGCGGTGTCGCCCCAGTAATACAAATCACGTCTAAAAAGTACTAACAAGAAGAGTCTTGTCACGCCGAAAAAAGACACTGCTACATGTAACCAAGTATACTTGACGTAACGGTCGATGCATTCGTGAAGTATTAAAACAGTTTGATGATAAATGATAGCAAAGATATAACGAACAATTGCGATGACGCACACAATAATAGTTAGAATCGCCTGTACACCTGTACTCACCCAAGCACGCATGCACACACGCACATACTCGAACACGAACACATAATTATACACTCACACACACGCGCGCAAATAAGAACTCACATGCACACACGGCCAGACAGACAGACATGCAGACATGCAGACATGCAGACATGCAGACATGCAGACAGACAGACATGACAGACAGACAGACAGACAGACAGACAGACAGACAGACAGACAGACAGACAGACAGACAGACAGACAGACAGACAGACAGACAGACAGACAGACAGACAGACAGACAGACAGACAGACAGACGCACGCACGCACGCACGCACGCACGCACGCACGCACGCACGCACACACACACACACACACACACATACATACATATACACACAAACACACCGTATAAAACACACATACACACCCGCCCGCACGCAAGCAAGCACTCACAGGCACGCACGCACGCACGCACGCACGCACGCACCCACACACGCACACCACACACACACACACACACACACACACACACACACACACACACACACACACACACACACACACACACACACACACACACACACACACACATACACACGCACACGCACACGCACACGCACACGCACACGCACACGCACACACACACACACACACACACACACACACACACACCGTATAAAAGCATACATATACACACGCACACACATGCATTTTAAGTGCACAGATTGGTTTTAACGTTTTGCTGTGATATTAATGTGTGAACTCGCTGAGGCAAGGTTGTGAAAGACACAGATGGTGCTGCCATCTTACGACGTCTAGGTAACCCATTCTATTTGGCCGTATATCGTTGTTATGGGTTGTGATCACCTGGTGTCGCCACATAAACGACAAGTGCTGCATATGTTAATTATATTTTGGGGTTTTGCAAGTGATCAAAAATAAAATGAAATTAGTGTTGTTGTTACAGATAACATTGAATCAACAATCCGAACGACAATACAAATAAAACACAGCAAGCACATGGCTAGAAAGCATTAAGAAGATATCAAATAGTGAAATAAAAGTATTTTAGTTGTGATGTTATCTTGTACAGTTGGGGGGGGGGTATATAAAGGCATTTCCACAAAATCATGGGCATGCATGTTCATACCTAAATGTTTCTCTTTTTACAGTTTGATGGAGATTTTGTATTACGCAAACATAGTTGTGTCACAGCTCAAATGCTGTCACATTCCATAGGCTTCAGAATGAGGTAATAGTAATAATTATTATTGGGGAGCTCGGCTCTCCAAATTAAGTCAGTTCTGAACTTTCAATGTCTGAACTTTCAATAACAAATCTTCTTTAAAATTCATCAAGTGTCTGTTATGAACATAAACTGATATAGTATATTCTACTGTGCTGGTGACAACGCATGGTAGCCCACTACATGCACTAATGAAATATGCACAAGTTGGCCTACATTTTACTATTTTTACTGAAATGTGGTAAACAGCATCAATACCCCAGGGGTCCGAACGCTGAGAAATCATAACTTGCATAACTGTGGTCCGCTCATTGGTGACGCAGTAACTTATAGAAAGATATGATGACATCATTATGTGACTCAATTACTTGCCTCGTCTGTCAGTGGAATACTCTGTGACATTTTTGCCTTGTTGCTCTTGGAATGGAAGTCATCCGCATCTGCGAACCCCCATGACATCTATGTTGGAAGTAAAAACATAACCTTCTTATCGCCCAGTGGCTCTCACCCGAGTCTCGTGACATCAACTTAAGGTTAACACAGAAACAGAGCAAGACTTTTATGGAAATTCAGGGTTCCCTGCCAAGGTGACGAGACAAAATACAGTCCCACTGGTCATTGAAGACAGTAATGCAAAAATGCATGTGATGTTACGCCTGTTCAGAGACCTAGTAGACTGGCGTCACTTTTTCACGGCTCAAATTTTGGAATATTTGTTATATTTGACATCGCATTTGTATAAAAATGTCAAGCAACAATGTCACCTCCAAGGGTCTTATGACTAAACCACACATGTTGATGGTTCACTGCCTACCAATTGTATTTAGTCACTTTATTAACCTAAGAACAATGCTCCCAATTTTAAAGATTCTGCCTACAACACACTCAAATGATAAACAAAACATCCAGTTTCAAAACAAAATTGATTGGTAATGCAGACACGAGCAGATTTAGCTGCAATACCCTTTGATGTTTAACTTTCCCACATACTAGAAAGCAGACTTCCTGTTACAAATGACTACTCTGCCAATTCTGATTCTGGTCAGAAGAGCTGGGGCCCTCCCTTTAAATACAAAAAATATTTACTGTATTCAGACATTTTAGAATGTGCTTATTAGGCACAGTCTTCACAGAAGTGTTTTCTTTTCCCACTATATTGTTGACAATTAGTTCTGTGCAGTTTGTGGCTGACAATTATGGCTGTCACTGAGTAACATTTTGATCTTACCTCTTTTGCCAGAGCTTGTCCTAAAGTGGTCCTGTATGGAATCAGAAAAAAATTGGATGTTAAATATAGTTATGACATTTATGAATAAATTTACAACTATGCCTCTGCAAGTTGCCACACTTTGGGAGTGCCACAACCACAGTGCCACAACCACATCACCACACACTTTCTCACTTCAAACAAACACTTCCAAATAAACAGGAGATAGACACCTTGTAAAAAGGACCAAATTACTTTTTTACCATAAAATTATGGTGGCTCCTATGACAGCGACTTTATTGTCTTAACAGGAGCTACCGACCCCAATTTGTAAAATCTATACGATTATGATTTTGTTTGGTACAACAATAATTACTATAAGTACACACGTTTGTATGTATTGTTGGTCTATTTAAAATACTCGATCAATACATTTTACATAATTATATTTATAATCATAATTAATATGCACTAATTTAATTAGTTGTGCATGAAAACGTTGCTTTCCTGCAATGCATCCATTACAGTGAGTAGCATGGCATATACCAGTGTGTGGCGTGGCCTGGTGTTACGTGATGTGGTATACGCCCCCAGGTTACGTCCATAGAATAACCAGCTGCCGCAGTATTTTGAATGATGGATGGGGCTAGATCCGATTTATGCCAACAACACAACATTTATTATGACCATCTCAGATGTTTGCACTGAAAGCACAACTGTATTTAAAATCATGATTAAACATAAACCATGAAATTACTTTCCACATCCGCAAACTCCCATGATTATGACGACAACCATTATTGGTTTCGATGTCCATAAAGTAAATAAACAAATTAATATCTATGTCAACAACACGCCCTCTACCATGGGGATTCCCCAAGCCAGTCTGAAAACGAGGCTCTTCGCAATATAAATGCTAATGTTTAATTGGCAAGATATTTACAATTTTTTAATGACAAATTATGAAACATTAATGTTTTATATGTCCATTATTTAAGGATATATAAATTCTGATACACATTTCACGTGGTTGTGGCTTCATCTTACAACTGGTTCGAGGGTATTATGTCCTCCATTTTTGTTTGGTCTCGGCAGATGTTACCCAAACGGCGCCCACAGGTGGAAACGTGGGTGATGCATATGTGGGAGCAACGGTGAATACACCAAGCTCATCATGTTTCGAAACAGATTTCGTCGCAAGAAAAGTCAACCGAAATGTTACGAGGATATACATCATTCGTGTACAGTTCGGTTCCTGGATGATTCCGAGCCGATTACAGTCACATTTCAGGTGAGTTGCTTGATTGTGACAGCGACAGACGTTGCATTTCAGACAATGGATGACCGATGTCCCCTCCCCCGCCGAGTAAATACCTAGTATACAGCGCTGGCAGTATTCACCATACGCGCTGTGGCTAGTATGAGATGCCGATGTGTTAAATAATTGTACATTCAGACGGAAACGTGCACCGACACTGTGTGACTGTGTTCATACTGCACACGTCAATATTCTAGTCTAATCATGCAGTGGTAAAGTCTTAAGATAACAATATATAATAATGGAACAGTATAATGGGGATCTACGATCTAGTCCCTGATACTGCCTTTTTAAATTTGACAACACTAGCTAATAACACACTGGTCATGTAACCATGTTTATGTAGCCCTAATGATTAGGCTAATCATGTCATCCTTATTTGAAAATTATGACTAATTCCAGAATAAAATTAATAAATAATAAAAAAGACTGGTCACAACCAACCGACTTGCTATAATTAGAAAAAAGTAAAATGTGTATTATATACAAACTGATTTATATAATAATTTGCAGAACATTGTAACAGTCATTTACTCTGAATTGACTTATAAATAATTTATCCTTATAATGGTGATCAGCTGACATATGAAGACATACTATTTGCTAGGCGTAGAAGACTAATTTTAGGTACAAATTTAATATTTAATGTTAACTTGATTTTGTCAAGATAATATAATTTTGTGAACAAACAAATTACGTTCATAATTGTGAACATTTTCCCAAGGGTCCACACTGTACGCTAGGGGAGGGGTCTGAGGCTTCCGTACTGTAATAGCCTATCTGCTATTGTGGTATGTATTAGTCACAATGATCACTATTTTTCATGTACTTTAGTGACGGGGAAAGGTCAAGAAAAAGTGTAATCTTTGTACACTTCCAAAAATGTGACAATTATTAATGATCCATTGCACATTTACAAGTATTTTTCTTTATTCCAAATGACATTACTATTTTAATGTCAGTAAAGCGCAATGGCTCAGGGGTAGAACTTCGCACTCTCGACTACGAGAACCCGGGTTTGAACCCTGTGCTGCTGTGTTAAAACCTTGGGCAAGTTTTTTCACTCTACATTGCTCCAGTTCACTCAGCTGTATAAATGAATACCTGGCTATAGACAGTGGTGGATATGTGTATGAGCAGCCTTCGCGCATTAATTGTAGCATATGGCTGGATGCTTCCCAGAGAAGTGTCTGAGTGAACAGGTCTGTCAGGGAAATAAAGTGTAAAGCGCTTTGTCCTGAGGACTGGATACTGTGCTATATAAGAACTTGCCTTTACTTTTTTTAGGAGTGCATACCCAATTACTGGAATTATTAACAGCTCCATTTGTTCCTACATAAGTGCAACGATTTACCCAGGATATTTGAAGATATCCCATTGTGTTTATAACTAGGTTTATTATGAATTCTGTGTATGTACATGCCAGAATATTAGTAGTGTGTGTCAGGGTACTTGTGTGTGTGCATGCATGTGTGTGTATTTGTATGTGTGTATAATATGTGTGTGTGTGTATTTGTGCGTGCATGTATGGGAGGTGTCTGTGCACATGTGTGAGTGTATGTGTTAGTGACTGACAGTGTATATCTGTAGGTGTCTAGGACTGTATGTATGTGTCTGTGCATGAAACATGCACATGCAGTATGATTTTTGCATGTGTGCGTGCATGCGTGTTACATATATGCATGGTTCTAAATTATGTACCGATAAGGATTATTTCTTACTTATAGTAATCACACAGCTTCTGTAGGTGCAAAATCGTGCAACATCACCAAATGTATTTAGCATGCCCTGGACACATTACATGAATGTGAGATAGTATTACTTATACAAAACTGAATCATTTGGCCTCTTACTGCAGTGATCCTGTAGTACAGTACTTTGAGATATGACAGCCAGGTAGAACCATTGAGTACTTCATTCTGTTGCTACAGCATTCCATTTCTAGCACACACTGCACGTATCTGTTTGAAATCAGCACTGCATGAACTGCTTCTTTGGGAGGAAAACACGGCAACTGGTGTGTTACGTATTATGCTATACAGAACAGCTGTTAACTTCTTCTGACTAACCAGGCAACCACGTTTTTCATGTCTGTTTTTGAGACAACCCCTTAAAGGAAATAAGACTACAAATCTTATAACACCATTGGTGGTGTCAACTGTTTAATGGATTAGAGCAGGTTACTGTTCATAGATATCAGATTGATCACGTACTGCCAGTGATTTTTTTTAGTGGGGGGGGGAATTATGGACAACTATGATTGGTTGTGGTTAGTGGTTACTCTTTGATTAGTAGTTACCGGTTAATTATCATTTGAAGAACAATTAAGCAGCGAGCTATGGTTACTCGACAAGTTACATTGTTGCTGTCTGGAGCTGACCAACAAGACAGCACATGTCACTGCCGTAGTCCTATCTGACAGTAGATCAGCTTATGCCTTGGGTTTTCAGGCAGTGTGGATTACATTTGTTATAATACAAGACGGTGCTTCACCTGGACTGACCTTGTGAAAGGTGACACATGTCTGTAGTTCTGTACACACCAACTCTATGCACTGGTGCCACAGATAATCATAAAACATTTATATAGCGCCATAAATCCAGGTTACCCTGTTCGAAGGTGCTGCTACAAAACATAAAAATTGCACTACTCAATCTCAAGATTATGCATCAAATGTCCAGTTTAATTATAAAGTTGTATTAAAATATGTTTAAAATAGCTATAAATCTATGATAGTAAAGACTGTACAGAATAAGAAATTAAATGATAAATAAGTAATTAACTTAAACACATCAAAAGTCAAATCGAGCGCCAATGATAAGTGAAAGTCAATGTCCAGGAATAAAAGGCTAGTTTGAATAAATGTGTCTACTGTAAAATCTTTAGAGTTCAGTCAGAAGTCTTTTTGAATTCAGTGAGAACATGTTTTAGAGACACTGGCCTGATCACTCAGGCTGTTTGGTCACTGACAGTTCCTATATGTGGGCTGACTGTGTAATGCACAAATCCAGGTCAGAATCCCTCCAGACTGAATCCCATCAGACAAAATCCCTCTTGACAGAATCCCCTCTGGACAAATAACAAAGTATTGCTGTTCGATTGCATTTGTTTCCCTTAAAATGCAATACTTATGCTTATCTTTAATTTAGAGTTCCATATAAATGTTTTGTGTTTGAATTATCATTTATTTATTTTATTGAAAGCTTAATAATATATTTTTCTAGCTACTCCTTTTTTAACATTCAGTGTATTTTATATATATAACTACCCACGATAGTTTTTAACTCTAATTTTATTAATATTATTTACTACATGCATACATGTGGTTTTGCCAACCATTTCAGTTTTGTTTAGTCAAGTCTTTAAACTTTGTTATTTATAACGATTTTAGCCTAGCATTATGAAATTATCATTATGAAAATTAAATGTAAATTTTATATTATAATTTGTAACATTATATACATATATCATATCCTGGCTATGCCATAATTCCCTCTTTCCACCTTTTAGAATGAGGACCATCCAAGGGGATGTACCAAAACCATAACTTTATGTAGAAACCCACCACCCTTCATTTGGACGGGAAAAACCTGTTGTAGACAGGTAGAACATGGGTGGACAGGTACAAAAATGAACGAGCAAAAAACATAGATATTGTAAGTTATGCCTGAAAAGTGAGTGTAAATGGTGTCACACGTGTGTTTGTAGTTCATTTCAGGTCGTCAGACACATTTAAAGTTTGTAAACTGCCTCAAAAGTTAACATCCATGTGTCAACCAAAACATGTCTGACTGGCAACAATTTGGTCCTGCATAAAGCCCTGACCAAAACTAGCCTGAGGTCATCATAGCCAGTGTAAGACCGACTTTAAACAGTTAACTATTCATTGCTTCTCACACCTGCAGTGAGAGACTCGTCCAGTCTCTCACTGACCACAGTCTCTGAGACTTCTGTGTGTGTGTGTAAATAATTATATATAATTATTAATATACTAAAATTAATATAAAAATGTGTTGGATAGGTTTGATCTGGTAACATAGGCTCTCAGCATGCACTATTTAACTCTCATTATTTCCAGTGGTGTGAAGCATTGCAGTCAAACTGGCATAAAGTCCAGCTTTAGGTCAGCACAATGCGGATGTTAATGCAGAAGTTATTGATCTGTGGACGCTTTTGTAATAAGGCAGGTCAATATGATTACCGGATGATCACCATTACGTAACAAATCACTCCATTAGCACTCTGCTAGCTACCAGAGTATTACGTTGACCTTTGCATATCCCTGTAACTAAACAGTAATATACATTGCCTAGCGTCAGTATAATACATGATAACCGATGGACGTCGCATATCACCATCTAGAAACCTTATGATGGGAAGTGATCTAGAGAAAGACCGGCGAGACAATGGAGGGATGAACTAGACAGGTCCTGGAAGGGCACCATCTGGCAGAGGATAGCACTTGCAAGACAGGCAAATATAGAAACAGCATGCTGAGGCCTTCGCCCAACCACGGGACACTATGCACAAGCAACAATGATGACGAAACAGTATAAAAGCTGTAACACTGTTTTCTTGTGCGCACTATACAGTTTATTACACTGCACTCAACAACGAACAAATTCAGCAGATGTGTTACATTAGTTCAGCACTAATACAATGAGATAATAATGTTATTAATATATTCACATATTTTCGCCGTGGCCAAATTTGTGGCCTGTGGCTGTTTGCATGACAAAGACTTTGGGAGTGATCAGTGATGCCTGCCTCACTGTGAGTCTGAGTGTGAGCACTGATCAGTGACCGGTTTGTCCCTCGCTGCTCCAGGCAGTCGAAACTGTGCATACATTTGTAGTGATTGCTCTTTCAAGTAAGGAAACATCTGGTAGATTGCCATGTTGTTTCTGGTATGTCTGCTCTTTGATAGAGTGCATGCCCTGTGGAATTGATTCTTATATAGCAGTAATAGCACTGTCCACCATGTATGTCTCTAGTACAGTATATGGTACATACGGTGTATTTTATACAGTCTGTATAATTTTTTTTCTGGTGCATGTAATATATATTACTGAAAGACTGTCGCTAAGATTTTCGTTAAATTAAGTTGTTTGTGTTTGGTTCATGAATCACTCGCTAGAGGCGTGCTGAGCGCTGAAGTTACTGAAGGTGATTGAGTCATACTAATTATTACTTAGCTGACCATCAATATTACTTTCATTAACTTTGATATTATTAATGGTGACCTATTGAGACCATATTTGGTCAGACGCCCTGCCCTGCACACAAAAGGTCTGGGTGCTGTTTGTGTCACTTGGTCAGTGAGGCTGGTCAGTCACCCTTTGGTCACACACAGTGCGTCACTGTGCGGTCATCAACAATTAAGATGAAATAGATGAACACGCGACATTAGTCGGGTGTATTCAAATTCAATCAACTGACGTCAGTGTCCATTTTGTGGTGGACACACAATGTGATGTTGACACGCGTCAGCAAATGATTCATTTAGAATAGTGACTATTTGTTCGCTTGAATGTGAACATTACCCAGTCCGTGTTTCATCTTCCATTGTGAGCAGTATTGGGTCAATAGGTTGCCATTAATTGTGAACATTAGTAATCTTTTATTTCATCTTCCATGGTGAGCAGTATTGGGTCAATAGTTTGCCATTAATTGTGAACATTAGTAATCTTTTATTGTGTGTTGTGGACATTAGTAATACTTCAGTAAATAATTGACAAAAAGACATGATCAGTGCCAGACATTTACCCTGGCCTGTTTGACCTCATTGCAAATGCTACAGGTAGGTCACATGCTTTCGTACAACTTATATTTAAACATTGCATAAAACATACCTAGATTTACTCCCCATAACGATATGATAAAGTCATGAAGCAACTATTCAATTCTTTTCACCTGTCTATATCTTCAGTTATACTTATAAACAGGTAAAGTAAGTCTATTAGTAGCCGGTAGTGTCAGGTCAACAATTGTTGAAGTTGTGCAACCCTGTGATTACTGTTCTATGAATGGTTGCAACAAGAGTATCCACATGTCATCTTTTGAAACCAATGACACATACCATTTAAGCTATTTGTGCACATGCCTGAAAACCGATCCACATGACTCATGACAGGCAATGGAGGGTTATAAACTTATGATACACGTGTTTCTAACGCTGCCTTTTGCCACTGTTGTCTAACACCTTCAGTTGAATCAGTTATCCGTCTAGTGGCAAGGAATACATTGGCCACACCCATTCTTTGAGTCTATTGCTTCATGAATAGTTAATGCAGACTTCACTGGTTTCTGCTGGTGAACCTTCTTGGTGGTGATGAGGCTTCTTACTTGACCTGAATAGAAATATGCGTTACTAGCAAAACTATCCATTTTCCCGTAGGTGATGGACATACATGGGGATGGACAAAAAACTGGACATACATAGGGGTGGACAAAACAAAACTGGACATGCACATGGGGTGGACATACTCAGGGGGTGGACATACACAGGAAGTGGACATGCACAGGGGGTGGACATACACAGGGGGTGGAAATACACAGGGGGTGGACATACACAGGGGGTGGACATACACAGGGGGTGGACATACACAGGGGGTGGACATACACAGGGGGTGGACATACACAGGGGGTGGACATACACAGAAGGTGGACATACACAGGAGGTGGACATACACAGGAGGTGGACATACACAGGGGGTGGACATACTCAGGGGGTGGACATACACAGGAGGTGGACATACACAGGAGGTGGACATACACATGGGGTGGACATACACAGGGGGTGGACATACACAGGGGGTGGACATACACAGGGGTGACATACACAGGGTGACATACACAGGGGGTAGACATACACATGGGGTGGACATACACAGGGGGTGGACATACACACGAGATGAACATACACAGAGATAGACATACATAGTGGTGGACATACGTATGGGGTGGACACATACAAGGGATAGACACACACAAGAGGTGGACATACACAGGGAGTAAACATATATAGGGGGTGGACTCAAGATGTTTCATAAAAGACATTTGTCAGACTACATCACTTAAATGTTGCTACACAGTCACAGTGTTGTGGTACTTCACAGCCTGGGGGGGGGGGTTCTATGACCCAATTAATAAAATCATGGGTAATGCAAACACAACACTGAAAAAATATATATTTGTAGTTCTACTATCTGTAGTTCTACTATTGGACTGATAATGTTTATGTTATAGTGTATATATTGCTATGCAAACAATTTATATCATGAGCAGTTTAACAAAAATATTGTTGGATAGTCTTAAATAAAAATATTGGTATTAATTGTATACAAAGTTGTGTTGTGTTACAAAAGTAAAACATTAACAATTACCTGATACTCTTAATTTAATTTTCACTACACCTCTAATGAAGCAGAATGATAATAATTAATATTCTGCTCTGATAATTGTCATTCATAAATTATATAAACTGTACTGATAAATATTAATAGCATTGATACAGTATGCGTGCTCTACATAATGGTCTACATAGTTAGGTGTACTGGATGCTTGATGAGTATTGTGTAAGTTAGTTTTTCTTTCTTTGCAGTCCTGTACAAATACACATGTATGTTTTTATGATGTAAACTTCTAAGCTATACTGTACACTGTCCATTACCTATTGTAAAATCATAATATCATGTATACTGTCAACATCTAACAACACTAGTATTGGGTATATAAAACATGGATATTACAAATAGTTCAAGTTGGAAAAACCCAGAAACACAGGCACTTGGCCAAATTGGCCAATCGAAATGCGATTTGGCTAGGTCAATTTTATGCAGTATTCACATGTGATGTTTTGACTGTGTGATCTATTTATAGTGCAAACTATCGTCAAATTTTAAATGAATGCGACAGTAGGTATGACATGTTTGCAAACGATATAGGGCTGGTTTGTCAAACACGGCCAAGCTGTGTGACTAGCAACTCCATTCAAGTACAAACATATGTGAGACACCCATTTTCAAAGCATAACTGACATCTATGATTGATGTCTATGATTTTGGAAGATAGTTTTTGTGCTTCTTATATTTTACCCATCCATGAATAGTGAAACTAACAGAAGTGAATAGTGAAGGCCTATGAAGTTAATAGAAGTGAATACACTGTAGTAAAATGAACAGCAAGTGACGTGAATAGTGAATAGTGAATAGTGAATAGTGAATAGTGAATAGTGAATAGTGAATAGTGAAAGTGAATAGTGAATAGTGAATAGTAAAGTTAATGAATAATGGAGTTTCTTTGTCTTTCTGATTATCCAATATTTGAGTCATCCAAAGTCTGAAATATGTATATATATATATATATATATATATATATATATATATATATATATATATATATATATATATATATATATATATATTATATTTATATAAATATATAATAATATTATATATATATATATATATATATATATATATATATATATATATATATATATATATTATACATACATATATGTGTATATATATATATATAAATTGATCCATCCCCCCATTTTTTATATAGTAATGTTATGAATTAACTATGTTATTTACTTATATTCGACTAAAAATATTATATAATAATATATATATATATATATATATATATATATATATATATATATATATATATATATATATATATATATATATATATAATACGTGTCTAGTTGAAGATCTGCACACTACACACCAAAGCTATGCCACTGCTACCTACTGTCATGACCCAGGAGTTAGACACTGTGTGGATTGATGGAGTGGGCTCTTGATTTATTCCTCTGTCACATTCAGTCTGCTCCAGGGGCTCTGCAATGCTAAGAATGTCTCTAGGCAAAGAAAGTGTGATTGAAAGTATAACTCTGGTGCACAGTGTGGTTAGAGAGGTTATGTGTTTAGAATCAGGAGCACTCTTCAAGGTCACTGGGCTGTAGGCGTGGGTTGGTTTCACGAAGCTGTTAAGAATGTTCTTAAGACAGAGATGGTTGTCTTAGTAAACAATGTGACATTCAATAATGACCAAACATATGAGTTTACATGACACATGTAAATAAGTTACTGCATAACTTTAAAGGGCAAAACAGGCAATGCTTTGGTGATATGGGCCTAATGGAGTTGATAAAAGTAACACAACAACAATCATATTTTTAATGTCAGCGGTTTACCAGAAAAAACAATTTAGAACACATAGCCATCGAAAATCTATAGACTACGCCATTTTGTCAACAGAATGACGTAGAAACTATTTAGGTATGTGATGGATAAATGAATACATATTGCACCAGCTGCTCCGAAGGACATGTTTTCTTTTGTATAAAGAAGGAGATGTTTTGCTGGTCTATAAAGTCAGGTATGAATATAGACATATTTATGGGAAATAGTGCATGACTGTAACTCAGATTTGTGTCTGCACTTATGAGTTAAAAACATGAAAAAGTTATTTTTATTGGATGACAAAGCTTGGGAGTAAATTTAATTGGTTACACACTTTTTTTGAAGAGAATCAAATTTGATACCGACTGACATCTTCTTGGACCATGTTGTATTGGCTGCAGGTGTAACATCACAGAGTGAGGATTATCAAAGTTGTACCATATCATAATCATATCGGTGAAATCAAACAATGACATGATGCCAGTATTGACACTAGAAATAATACTGTGTTCTGTAATTATCATTTCTGTATTTAATTATGAATTCTGGTATTTATATCCTCGATAAATTTAAGCAAAATGCACAGTGTGGTAAAATAAATGTCAGAATGACCAGCAGTGACCCTTACAGTGTCCACCCAGAGGCATCATAACGGTAGTATGGATACGATCAGTAACATTGTCTGTAGGTAGATTGTGGTCAGAATGTCCAGTGCAGTGACCCACACAAGTTGATTGCTAGTCATTAACTGGACAACCGCATAATTAGTAGATCATCTTGCAATGGGGTTACCCAGTCCCACTGTGTCCACACAGTGAAACGGATAGTGTTGTGTGCTGTCCACTCACAGGGTTATGTGTCTGGGGAGTGGACACTGGTCAGTGTAACTGGTCGTTATACATGTGGGTAAATCAATATATTTAAATGTGTCAACTAATGTCCAGAAACGTTTAGCCACTGTCTGGCCTGTGTCCTTGTGCCCATCCACATGGTGGAGTGATGTCAAACACTGGACATCTATGACACAGTACTGGTCTGTGTCCACATGAGTTTATGTCCAGTTGTGTCCACTGGGAATGGCCATTGGGTTTAGGGGCAGTTGCATTAATTCTGATGAAATACAATTCCATGTACAAGTATATTGCATCAACTACAACTATCAAGTAGTAGTATGGTGCATCAAGTACAAGGACATTATGTCAAGACGTCAACTACAAGTATGTCAATATGTCAAATACATTCTGTCACGATATCAAGTACAAGTACATTCCAACAATAGGTTAAGTACAAGTACATTCTGTCAAGATGTCAAGTACAAGTACATTCCATCAATAAGTCAAATACATTCTGTCATGACATAAAGTACAAGTACATTCCATCAATATGTCAAATACATTCTGTCACGGCATCAAGTACAAGTACATTCCATCAATAAGTCAAATACATTCTGTCACGGCATCAAGTACAAGTACATTCCATCAATATGTTAAGTACAATTATATTCTTAGTACAAGTACATTATGTCAAGTACAAGTACATTCCATCAATAAGTCAAATATATTCTGTCAAGACATCAAGTACAAGTACATTCCATCAATATGTTAAGTACAAGTACATTCTGTCAAGATGTCAAGTACAAGTACATTCCATCAATAAGTCAAATACATTCTGTCAAGACATCAAGTACAAGTACATTCCATCAATATGTTAATACATTCTGTCACGGCATCAAGTACAAGTACATTCCATCAATATGTTAAGTACAATATATTCTGTCGAAGATGTCAAGTACAAGTACATTCCATCAATAAAAATATATTTGTCAAGATCATACTATCCTTTTTTCAAGAACCAATGTCAAGTACAAGTACATTCCATCAATATGTTAAGTACAAGTATATCCTGTCAAGATGTCAAGTTCAGATACATGTTAGTTTTACTGAGCCTCAATAAAATAATATTGTTAATTTGTTACAATAAAATAATATTGTAAATTTGTTACTTGCCAGTTTCTCAAGTCCTAAACATGTAATAATAAAACTAATATTTGCAAATCTCTAAGCTGGTAATGTTCTTATGTTTTGCAGAGCACACAGCCAAAAATGGCACAGTTCTAAGTATTACTTAATATATATATAAAAAAACACTAAAGTAATTGCAGATCTCTTGATTAAATGTTATGTCCACTTGAAACCCGTTTTAGCTGCAACGTTTTTGTAGTATGATCTAGACAAATCGACTGAGTCTGCTTCTTTCAAACGACTGAAGTTTGTAAGAAGATAGTGTTGGCTGACATTTAGCAGAGCTGGAGGGATCATCCAAGGCAGACAATTGATGTTTCGTGTGTCAGACACGAGCATGCAACATCCTGGAAATAGGGGGCGTAGAAAGTTTGTCAAGGTTACTGCAGCAAGCTTAAACTGTGCATTCTGGATGTGGATTGGACGTGATCCAGGAATGAAGTCTGGCTACTGCCATTCTCAATCTACTTACTAGATCCAATTGAAAATGGCTTCATGGGTAATCAGTGTCTCGTCTGCTGTATGACGAGAAAACGTGACATTTTATTAAATAGTAAAATTGCTTAAAATGTTAAAAATTATGTGTTTAAAGGCTTCATCTTTGGACGTTGTACGTTTTACATGACAGGCTGAAAGTTGCAAGATTACATTTGTGTTTACAGTTCTTTATACTAACTATTTAATAATACTTTACATCATGCTTTGTGTAATAAATTATACAGATGAAATGCACCGAATGGAATTTGCCATTTTTTGTGCTAGTGATTTATCAGATATGGACATTCCATTGACCTGATACAGGAGAATCAGATTCAGATGGAAATAAGCACAATCACTTAGTCAGCATATTTAAGAATAAAACATATCTTTCTGCAAGCTTGGTGCATGCCTATAGAGCCCTACACGCACACACATGTATACACTCATGCACGAACATTAAATGTCACATCTGCATGATTCAAAGATGCCCAGTCCACTGCAGTCACTTCTGGTCACACCCTGAGTGTACTGGTCAAGCCAGGCCAGCATGGCGTGTCCAGTCTAGTTCACTAATGCACAGAGGTTGACAATCAATACCACGCCGGTCAACAAAGGATAGACAGGACATTAACGCGGTTATGTGTTTGCGGGCGAAGGAACTGGTGACTGTTTGCTTGTGCCTTGCAAAAATCGACCCAGTGTTCATTCTCCATGTGATCGTTTTCGTGTAAAATTTTAATGTGCTAACATTGAGAACAAGTGTTCAAAAATGCATTGAAAAGGTGTGAAATCGATGCAAACGACCAGGAATTTGTGACTCTTGGTCTGGCGTGAATCGGTGAACAAAATATATTGATTACACAAAAAGGTTTGTGACAGACACATGATTGCAGTAAAAGGCGGGAGATCAAGACTTAGTCTGAGATGAGAAATGTTGATCATAATTTAGGCCCATCTGTGGTAACTCACACTGCTGTATGTGGTAGTTACTTGCTGTAGTGAGAAAGTCTAACCATCCTTGATAATATATTCCTGGTTAACATTTTGTTCCCCCGTGGTTACCTACATTAGCATCATTCATTACATCCACTACATCCCAGTTAGTCTCCCAGTTGCTAGGGAAGTTTTCCAGTTGCTATGCTCACTCTGAAATTTATCCCATCTTATTTTTGGATCAGTGAACATATTACACAAATTCAGTGTCATTTAAAAATGTGTTTACATATAACACAGCTTATCAACCATGTTGCATCTTTCTATCTATTGACAACATGAATATTGAATATTGGTTATTGATTTTGAAAGGGCCAACCCATTTGTTGTGATATGCATCTGAGCCTGGTTTCTGAGGATTTATGCAGTAAACTAATTTACCATATTATTATTTTATTATTACTCCATATGAAGCTGGGCCACATGGAAATAGGTTTAAGCGCAACTATATTATAATTATGTGGGAAGTTACAGTAAATGAATCTGTTCATTGAAACCTTCGAGTCAATAGATCAATGTAGATCATTCATGATTAACTTGGTCCATGACACTGTGAGATGACCTTTGACTTCAGTTTGCGTTATGCGATAGCGATATCACAATTCAGATATCACAATGTCACAGTGATGCATTACATCTGTTTTTAGAATCTCGCGTGGTCACGTTATTGATTTATAAAGTAATTTAACGTTTCATGCGATGTGGGTTAATTATACTACGGTTTGCTGAAAACGAGTGGAAAGATCATCGTTGCCTGGAGAGACTATTTGTGTCATGATTTAGACCTTGGGATATGATGATAGCTTTGACTTGTGATTGTATTATCTGATAGGAGTGTAGCAGCTGTGTCTAATATTACAATGTCTTTGTGAGTGAGGCATATCTGTTTTTGAAATCTAATAGATGTTGTTATTGACTTGTGAGATAATTAAATTTATTTAAATATTTCCTATGATTTAGGTTAATTAAGGATTTAGTTTAATATTTCTAGAGTGCCATAATTAGAAAAACAGGATCATATTTACTGGTGCATATATTATCTTATGCTTTCTTCCAGTGGTTTTATGTAACTTTTTATATCACTTTTAGCTTTTCAATTACAAATGGTTCTCACCCACACCAGTAGAAACAAACAAACAGTTGCCAGTTGTAAAGTTGCAAAAAACAATTGTATACGTGTGTATACAAATTTTGTGTTTGCACACTGGGCAAAAGGCCCAGATGTGACTGTCATAAATACACATTTCCACATGTTTTCACCACTTAGAATGGTTCCTGTTTTGAGAGATTTCAATTTAACAAAGACCACATTATAGGAGTGATTTTCGTAATGGAGTATCAGTGAAATGCATTTGTGATGTGTAAGGAGCAAAATTGGTTTGCAGGAATAAAAATTATGCACTAAGAGACAGATTCTGTGAGTGAAACTTTAAGTTTCTGGGGATTCTGGGTGATGGAATCATGAACTGTGGAACATGCTCTGTGAATTCATGGAATGAAGCAGACGATTGCCTCAGAGACTTGTCATTGCGAATTCTGCATCTAGATGATAGATGGCGCTGCTGAAAAATTCCAGGATTCCAGAAATGATTGCATCAGGAAATCTGTGGAGGAAATGGCAATTGGGTAGTGTTTCCTATCAGTTAGAATCAGGCTGGAGACGGCAGTAGAGAATCTCCTTTCCACATGAAAGTCGTTATTTACCACGCAATTCCTAAAATCGTGTTTTCTCCAGTAGATGCACGCTTTTACAAAAATGAAACCTTACAAAAGAATTCCTGTACTGTAGTGAACGGCTGAATGTGTGATGATGACACTTGTATTAGTATACATGTTAAGTTTCAGAAATGCCAAAACAGTAGATTTATACATAAATCTGAGGGTCTCAGAAAATCGGGCTTTTATACGTAAATCAAAATCGAAGGGTCTTGGAAAATCGGACTTTTATGCGTAAATTGTTTTTTTTAACCATAAATGTGAGTAATATACACTGTATTTCAAACAATGATTACATTTTATTGATTAACACATTACCACAAATTTGTATTATCACTAACAGTTCACCAGTCATTACTATTAGTTGTTGTATTAATGATGATGACAACGTGATTTTTTTACATTGATGACCTGAGTGTGTTGTTGACTACATAGGTATGTTGTTGATGGCATGTATAATATTGTTGATGACATGAGTGTGTTGTTGATGACATGAATTTGTTGTTGATGACACATGTATGTGTTGGTGATATTTATGTGTTGGTGATGACATGAGTGTGTTTTTGATGACACAAGTGTGTTGGTGATGACATGGGTATGTTGTTGATGACACATGTATGTGTTGGTGATATGAGTGTGTTGTTGATGACATGAATATATTGTTGATGACATAAGTATGGTGTTGATGACACAAGTATGTTGTTGATGATACGAGTGTGTTGATGATGACATGAGTGTGTTGTTGATGACACAAGTGTGGTGTTGATGACACGAGTATGTTGTTGATGACATGAGTGTGTTGTTGATGACACAAGTGTGTTGTTGCTGACATGAGTGTGTTGTTGTTGCAGAAGGAGACCAGAGGTCAGTGGTTGTTGCAGCACGTCTGTCAAGAACTGAACCTTGTAGAGAGTGACTACTTCGGTCTCCGATATGTTGACTCAGAGAAACAGAGGGTAAGACTATATGGGTGGACATCATGTGCATGCTGACATGTGGGTGGGTGGGTTGGGCAATTGGGTGGGTGGACAGCAGGATGTTCTTAGGCAGCGAGTGGGTGGGTGGGTTAGGGTGGACAGTCATTTTGTGTCCTTACATATTTTGTGCAGATTCATTCTTGTTTGTAGTGATTCTATTATACATAGTTTGAGCTAAAGCAATATATATATATATATATATATATATTATATATATATAATATATATATATATATATATATATATATATATATATATATATATATATATATATTATACATCAGTATTAAAACAAGTAAATTCTGAAAGGTAAGTTCTTATACAGCACGGTATCCCCTAACCAATCCACAGGACTGCTCAAAGTGTATTACACTTTACTTCCATGGCCGATCTGTTCAATCAAACACTGTCTCAACTTCTCGAGGAAGCATTCAGCCATGCTGCAATTAATGCGCGAAGGCTGCTCATACAAGTATCCACCACTGTCTTTAGCCAGGTACTCACTCATACAGCTGAGTGAACTGGAGCAACGTAGAGTGAAAAAACATGCCGAAGGTTTGACCCGGAAGCACAGGATTCGAACCCGAGTTCTCTTAGTCGAGAGTCCAAAGCTCTACCACTGAGCCATTGCACTCTACTAAGTGATACCCATGTATAATTGGGTACCAATATTTCACTCATATTGTATGTATGTATATTTATATATATATACAGTGTATATATATATATATATATATATATATGCAAATTATGCAAATACAGACAGAAACATAAAATACACACCCATACACACGCGCGTGCACACACACACACACACACACACACACATACACACACACACACGCACGCACACACACACACACACAAACAAACTGGGTGAAACATAATTCAGTGTGGTCCTTTAACTCCCCGGGGTACTGATGGCACAGAACGTTATTTAGTGCTAATTTATATTAACTTACATTGTCATTACATTTGATGACTCCACCCCTATATTATTGGTCGTCATAGCTTTGTTCTACTACACATGGGGTGTTTAACTGACGCACAACTGGGGACATGAACCCAGGTGTGCTTCTGGTACATACACCTGTGAGAACAAACAGTAACTCTCAGCAGGTGGCAGCCAGACTTAATAATGTACACAGCAAAGGGCGGGGGTGGGTAAAATTACTAGCAATGTGTATAACTATAAATTTCACGGGGTAAACGGCAACATTCCATGACCCTCTTCACTTCATTACCCTGACAGGTGGCTGTTTAATAGGACGCCTTCGTCTACCTGCGGCATTGAGCATAGGGTGAAATGGACTGATTGTGACGTACAAAAGAAAGGGTTGATTGTATAGATAATTGGGTCGCAAGTTAAATCAAGTTGAAAGTTGGAAGTTGGTGACACAAGTGACATCGTTGGCTCAGTGATAGATTCTCTGAACGTTGCATTCATTCATTTGTGGTGCGACTTGATGGAATTTATGTCAGTTATATGTATGCACTATGTACGTAGGTGTTCATGGAACTCGGAACTTCAAAGGATGTTTATTTTGACAATTATGAAACTAAAAAAACAGTGTTTGTAAGTTTGTGTATATGTGTGTACATGTGTGTGTACATTATGTACAGTGTGTACACTATGTACATGTGAGTACATATATGTACATATGTATACATGTTACTCATGACATGTTTTTTTCAACTTTATCACAGGTGTTTACATATTAAATTCACTGAGTTTACACACCCACCTGTCCCCAACAGTTGTCGTTCAAGGGAGCATCTCTGACAGATGCTGTTGCCAAGCAACTGACTCCAATTCTAAGAGATGGCGCACCTGTTAATTTTCGCTGGGTCCATGTGATATTTTGCTTAACTTGCATCAAGTAAAATTTGAATAAAAGATAATTAACTTCCATGCTACTAACACATTGTGGGAGCTTCGTGATTCACATTAATACCACTATAACAATTACAGCTATTGACTAAAGCTATCCTGGATAGTGAACCCAGATAAACAGAGAAGTCTGGTGATTGTAAATCTAGATAATGACAAGCCATGGACAGTAAACACGCAGACTCAGGAAGTTCATAAATAGTAATGTTGTTGTATGGTGTACAATGGGGGATACCAGGATAGGCTAATTAAATAGGCGGCAAATCTTTCTATCTTTACATAATGATTAATGGCTGGCTTGGTCTTTTGTACTCGAATGGCACGCTATCTTTTCTCTGTGTAGCAAGATTGTTGTATTGTAACAAGTCAGGCCAAGATCTGTGTTTGGAACCTACATCAATGTGTGACATTTGTAATGGGTGTAATTTGTGGCAGGACACGCCATTTGAACATCCACAACACGTTTAAAACGGAACATTTATAGTAGAATGTGTCAATATGTAAAATTACATTTTAGCAATGGTTATTAGTAAACTTATTGCAATGGTAGATTTAAAATGCTGATGTCTAAATTGCAATTTTAAGACGAAATCAAGGAAAATATTTCCTACCAAGTCATTTTCTACTCCTTGACGTAATCAGTGTGCTGTTTGTTGGCTGTGAATATAGTAATTTTAATGACTTCCCTGATGCATAAAACTGTGATTAATTCACACAGTACAGACAGTCTGATTCTTCAGTCAAATAACCTGTGTACGATTACACTGTATGCAAGACTTGTAAGTCAATAACGCAGAATTTTTTTTGAATTAATTTCATACCGACTTTGTTTTCAGCATTGGCTCGATCCCTTTAAACCTGTGTACAAGCAACTAAAAAGTAAGTAGCATGTTGACTGTGTCTGTAGATAGGTCTGGGTGTTCTGGTGAGCTGCATTGGTGGCCGTATAGGGGAGTTTGGGGCAGTTTGCGCTGTATGGCATAGGCAGCTTGAATGAAATACCATCCTTCCATTTAGATGTGCAACCTATGTCAGGTCTACACAAAAATCCACCACATGCTGACATTCTGGTAAGTAAGGAATTTGTAAGAAGTGAAATATTTTAGTAAAGACCAGTGGAAATTTAAGTGGAAAGTATAGAACTGGTCTGTGGTGATATGGAAATGTGAACAGTATCACCGTTGTTAAAGTTGCAACATTTAGTAAGTACTTGGTAGACAGTAGTCAATTGAAATGGGGGCAAGTGGAAATAGGCGGCTGTGTGAAGTAGAAATTATTAGAAAATGTTAGTTAAACTCGTTAAGGGGAATTCAGCACGGGGAAAATGGCGTGCATATGTGTGACAATAAAAAATATGATTAATATAAATCAGGTAAATGAAACGTGTTGTTTATGTGCAAACTTGGAATTGTTTGTTAAAATAAAAAACTGAAGTAGAAATTTAGTAAGTGGACATTTCAGTTAAAGAACATTTGTCATGTGGAAAACATCTCCGGTAAACAGACTTCTGTTTGTGGAAATCTCCGGTTGAAACTTGGCAGGTGGAAACTTTGTTAATAGAGATGTGTTGGTGAGTGGAGGTGTGTTGGTGAGTGGAGATGTGTTGGTGAGTGGAAGTGTGTTAGTGAGTGAAGATGTGTTGATGGGTGGATATGTATTGGTGAGAATAAATGTGTTGGTGAGTGGAGATGTGTAGGTGAGTGGATGTGTGTTGATGACTTGAAATGTGTTGGTGAGTGGAGATGTATAGGGGAGTGGAGGTGTGTTGGTGAGTGGAAATGTGTCAGTGAGTGGAGATATGTTGGTGAATGTAGATGTGTCGGTTAGTGGAGATGTGGAGGTGTATTGGTGAGTGGAAACATGTTGGTAAGTGGATATGCGTACGTGAGTGTAGATGCATTTGTGGGTTAGATGTGTTAGTGAGTGGAGATGTGTTGGTGAGTGGAGATGTGTTAGTGAATGGAGACGTGTTGGTGGAGAAGATGTGTTGGTGAGGAAAATGTGTTGGTGAACGGAGATGTGACAGTGAGTGGAGATGTGTTGGTGAGTGAAGATGTGTTGGTGAGTGGAGATGTGTTGGTGAGCCAAGATGTGTTGGTGAGTGGAGATGTGTTGGTGAGTGTGGAGATGTGTTGGTGAGTGGAGATGTGTTGGTGAGCCAAGATGTGTTGGTGAGTGGAGATGTGTTGGTGAGTGTGGGGATGTGTTGGTGAGTGGAGATGTGTTGGTGAGCCAAGATGTGTTGGTGAGTGGAGATGTGTTGGTGAGTGTGGAGATGTGTTGGTGAGTGGAGATGTGTTGGTGAGCCAAGATGTGTTGGTGAGTGGAGATGTGTTGGTGAGTGTGGGGATGTGTTGGTGAGTGGAGATGTGTTGGTGAGTGTGGGGATGTGTTGGTGAGTGTGGAGATGTGTTGGTGAGTGGAGACGTGTTGGTGAGTGGAGATGTGTTGGTGAGTGGAGATGTGTTGGTGAGTGGAGATGTCTTGATAAATGGATATGTGTTGGTGAATGGAGATATGTTGGTGAGTGGAGATGTGTTGGTGAGTGGAGATGTGTTGGTGAGTGGAGATGTGTTGGTGAGTGGAGGTGTTGTGACCATTGGTCATGTCCACAGGAGAGTCGACTGAGTCGGGAGTTGACCCTGCCGAAGGTTCGTCCACTCTCTGGTACAGGTTGTTACACTGTATCGTGTCATTGCACTGGTTCAGTTTGTGCCAATAGTTCGTGGTTAATTAATGCTTGCTCTGCCTAGAATTATCCGAGCAGTAATTTGTAAAGAGAATTCTTCCATCTAGAATGTTGGAAAGTTAACGATCAAAGTCTACTATGGTTAACTCTGCTGGCTTTTTGCATTATCGCCAGTCCATTTTGTTTTGAACCTGGATGTTTTTACCATTCTAATGTGTTGGAGGCAGAATATTTCAAGTTGCGAACATTGTTCCAAGCTTAATAAAGTGACCAAATACAATCTGACAGGCAGTGAACCTGCAACATGCACGTTGTGGTCATAAGACAGTAATACTAAATGAAAACAATAAATCTATGTGGTTGGCACTCTAACTTTAGAGGTACACATTCTGATTGTTTTTATCATAAAATCACATAGTATAATAATAATAATCACCAGAGAACAATACTCAGTATAGAGTTTTGAAGAACCAAACATTTAATGTTGTTTTTATGTTGTTTATGAATAGCAACCTTTGTGTTCACTGTGGGCAGTTTTCCAGTTCTAATGAGTGAAGGTGATCAAGAACAACATATAATGGGATGACATGATGCCATTTCAATACAAGATATCACAAACATACATAAAATGTGGTTCACTTTGCACGTGTGATATTCACACCTGCCTGGTACACATTCAAATTGAGCATATTAACAAAGAAACCTCAACAATAGGATATTTTGAGGAAAAATAAAGGTATTACCTTTTAGAAGGATCGTAGATTATTCCGTTAATATTTAGCACTGAGGACATTTAACATGTACAAAACCTTACATAGAATTATATATATATATATATATATATATATATATATATATATATATATATATATATATATATATATATAAAACAGTGGAATATCAGTGTAGTACAGCAAGGAATCTAGAGATGTTGTGTTATGTCACATATTGAGCATGATTTTATGATAGCAAATTCAGGTTTTGTACCTTTAAAGTGGAGGATCATAGTTTGAGTTAATGGATGTTGAGTTATTACTTTATAACTAAAGTTCTACTAAAAGATTAAAATATATTATTACTTAAGCGAAAACAGTTATTTGCTGATTTATTTCGCCACTAATATTAATTTATTTTATTTGACGATAACGTATTACCATTTGTCTTCTGTAGTTAAGTTGTGTAATTAATTAAGAGACATATTTCCACGTGTCTTCTGTAGCTAAGTTGTAACTACACCTGTAATTAAGTGATATGTACGTTTTGCATGCATGTGCACGTGTCTGTGCATGGCTGATGTTTGGGATAAGAGCTACACAAAATAGGATATCATGTAACTGTCATTACTGTTTGCCTATTGTACTTTGAGAAACACATAATGACTTCTTAACTGTATGTACACCTGATAATCCACACATGTCACACAAAGTGGTGGTAGTATTTGTCTGGTGGTGTAAGCGTCATTGATAGTTGCGCTTGTGTTGTGTGTGCGTCACGGTTGACTGACCACACCGACTGAAGGCTGACTGATATGTGTAAGTAACTAATGTATTGACTGTTATCTGAGTCGCCAGTGAATTTATATCAGAGGTCATTGAACCCAGGACAACTTACACCCGGTGGGCCGGTGCTCAGATTCAAACTTGCCTCTTTCCAATCCACACCACAGTCACCTCTGTAATACAGACACCTTGTAATTAAGGTCACTGTATTTATGAACCTGATTCCTGCTAATACAGTAACCTAATTACTTTGCCCCAACTACAAGGGTGACCTTAATGGTGAGGTTATGACACGTAGCTGTAGGATTGGGCATACAGTGCCTAACATGACAACACAGCTGTCTAATGACCTGTCCTTGACCCTGCAGATGTCAACCCACTGGTGCTGTGCTTCCGGGTGAAGTTCTACCCGACGGATCCCATGAAACTGAAGGAGGAAATCACAAGGTGAGGATGTCCCGGGAGCCAGGGACACCTGTGGTTGAATGGGGCATACTTTGGTGGGTGTATGACTGGAGGGTTGGGGTAAGAGCGATGGGAAGAGTGTGAGGATGATAAACTGGGTGTGATGTTAATGGGGTGAGGGTGATATGGTGAGGGTGATATGGTGAGGGTGATATGGTGAGGGTGATATGGTGAGGGTGATATGGTGAGTGTGAAGATGTTATGGTGAGTATGAGGGTGATACGGTGAGTGTGAGGTTGATACAGTGAGGGTGATATGGTGAGTGTGAGGGTGTTAAAGTGAGGCTAATATGGTGAGTGTGAGGGTGATACAGTGAGGGTGATATGGTGAGTGTGAAGGTGATACGGTGAATGTGAGGGTGATATGGTGAGTGTGAAGGTGATACGGTGAGCGTGATATGGTGAGGGTTATATGGTGAGTGTAAGGGTAATATAGTGAGTGTGGGGGTGATCAAGTGAGGGTGATATGGTAAGTGTGAGGGTGATACAGTGAGGGTGATATGGTGAGTGTGAGGGTGATACGGTGAGGGGTGATACAGTGAGGGTGATACAGTGAGGGTGATATGGTGAGTGTGAGGGTGATATGGTGAATGTGAGGGTGATATGGTGAGTGTGAAGGTGATATGGTGAGGGTTATATGGTTAGTGTGAGGGTAATATGGTGAGTGTGAGGGTGATAAAGTGAGGGCGATATGGTGAGTGTGAGAGTGATACAGTGAGGGTGATATGGTGAGTGTGAGGGTGACACGGTGAGGGTGATACAGTGAGGGTAATATGGTGAGTGTGAGGGTGATATGGTGAGGGTGATATGGTGAGGGTGATATGGTGAGTGTGAGGGTGATACAGTGAGGGTAATATGGTGAGTGAGGGTGATACAGTGAGGGTAATATGGTGAGTGTGAGAGTGATACAGTGAGGGTGATATGGTGAGTGTGAGGGTGATACAGTGAGGGTGATATGGTGAGTGTGAGGGTGACACGGTGAGGGTGATACAGTGAGGGTAATATGGTGAGTGTGAGGGTGATATGGTGAGGGTGATATGGTGAGTGTGAGGGTGATACAGTGAGGGTAATATGGTGAGTGAGGGTGATACAGTGAGGGTAATATGGTGAGTGTGAGGGTGATATGGTGAGGGTTATACAGTGAGGGTGATATGGTGAGTGTGAGGGTGACACAGTGAGGGTGATACAGTGAGGGTGAGTGTGAGGGTGATACAGTGAGTGTGATATGGTGAGTGTGAGGGTGATACAGTGAGGGTAATATGGTGAGTGTGAGGGTGACACGGTGAGGGTGATACAGTGAGGGTGATATGGTGAGTGTGAGGGTGATACAGTGAGGGTAATATGGTGAGTGTGAGATTGTGAGGGTGATACGGTGAGGGTGATAGGATTTAGGGGAGGGGGTGATAGAGTGAGTGGATGGTAGGGTGGGTGATGGTAGGGTGGGTGATGGTAGGGTGGGTGATGGGAACAGTGTGTTTAGGTGGGAAGATAAGCAGGAGGTGGCGTGAATGCATGAGTGGGTGTCTAGATATGTATTTTGTTATGTGGTTGGGTGGGTGTCGTGTGGGTGTCATGTCGATGTCACATGTGTCAGAGGATGGTTGAGTGGGAGCCAACACATGGTTGGGCATCAGCCTGGTGTGACAGGGAGGAGGAGACAGGAGCTATTGAGATGTCCTAGTAGAGTCAATGGTGTCCAAGGAGACAGATGGTTGAGTGTGCCACCAGAGGGACATGGTAATTAACCTACCGCGAGAACCACTTTTTTAACCCTCGCCTGATGAATATTGCCGGGCAGCAGAACAAGTTCCCGGTGGAATGGCCCCGCCTCACCATGGGAACCCGGCAGTTTGTAGGCGTGCACGTCACGCTATTTATAACACGTAATACAATCTTGTCCCTGCTGAGTTCTAGCGACCGTCATATTGATATGTTTTTATTAATTTAGTTTCCACGGCCAGTGGAATTATGCAGTGGTCATAATTTAATCAGCGCCACGAGGCGACGGCGCCACGCCACTGATGGAATGGCGGGGAAATTCCTCGGTGCCCCGACACGGGAGGTTGTGATTAAATATGCACAAAATGTGGTTGAAAATTAATAATCGAATACGGCGAAATAAGCACTAGGTCGCAGATGTTAGTGTCGTGTCACATTCACCAGCAGTGTCATTGTGATGCTCACGGAAATGTAGCTTACAATATTAGGCAATGTTTTGTATTATCCGAAAATTTGAGTCTGAATTCTTTGTACGTGTTTAAATTTACTGTTACATATTCCACAGGATAACTTGAGAAAACTAACAACTTATGCTCCCCACTCTAACTCCCCTGGGTACTTCTTGCCGCCTCACATGTGTGTCCCTGGTGTAGGTACCTCCTATTTCTATGTGCTTTGTGTTGTAGGTATACATTCTCTTAAAGCTTGTATGCTCCCTATTGTAGGTACTGCCCATAACTTGTGTGCTCCCTATTGTAGGTACTTCCCACAACTTGTGTGCTCCCTATTGTAGGTACTGCCCATAACTTGTGTGCTCCCTATTGTAGGTACTTCCCACAACTTGTGTGCTCCCTATTGTAGGTACTTCCCACAACTTGTGTGCTCCCTATTGTAGGTACTTCCCACAACTTGTGTGCTCCCTATTGTAGGTACGTCCCACAACTTGTGTGCTCCCTATTGTAGGTACTTCCCACAACTTGTGTGCTCCCTATTGTAGGTACTTCCCACAACTTGTGTGCTCCCTATTGTAGGTACTGCCCACAACTTGTGTGCTCCCTATTGTAGGTACTTCCCACAACTTGTGTGCTCCCTATTGTAGGTACGTCCCACAACTTGTGTGCTCCCTATTGTAGGTACTTCCCACAACTTGTGTGCTCCCTATTGTAGGTACTTCCCACAACTTGTGTGCTCCCTATTGTAGGTACTGCCCACAACTTGTGTGCTCCCTATTGTAGGTACTTCCCACAACTTGTGTGCTCCCTATTGTAGGTACTTCCCACAACTTGTGTGCTCCCTATTGTAGGTACTTCCCACAACTTGTGTGCTCCCTATTGTAGGTACTTCCCACAACTTGTGTGCTCCCTATTGTAGGTACGTCCCACAACTTGTGTGCTCCCTATTGTAGGTACTTCCCACAACTTGTGTGCTCCCTATTGTAGGTACTTCCCACAACTTGTGTGCTCCCTATTGTAGGTACTGCCCACAACTTGTGTGCTCCCTATTGTAGGTACTTCCCACAACTTGTGTGCTCCCTATTGTAGGTACTCCCACAACTTGTGTGCTCCCTATTGTAGGTACTTCCCACAACTTGTGTGCTCCCTATTGTAGGTACTTCCCACAACTTGTGTGCTCCCTATTGTAGGTACTGCCCACAACTTGTGTGCTCCCTATTGTAGGTACTTCCCACAACTTGTGTGCTCCCTATTGTAGGTACTTCCCACAACTTGTGTGCTCCCTATTGTAGGTACTTCCCACAACTTGTGTGCTCCCTATTGTAGGTACTTCCCACAACTTGTGTGCTCCCTATTGTAGGTACTTCCCACCACTTGTGTGCTCCCTATTGTAGGTACTTCCCACAACTTGTGTGCTCCCTATTGTAGGTACTTCCTCTTCCTACAGCTGCGCCGAGACTTGCACCATGGCCGTCTGTTGTGTGGTCCCGCAGACGCCAACCTGCTTGCTGCGTACATTGTGCAATGTGAGTACAAGACACTCGATATTGCGACCAATGTCTCAGTGAAATGCTTTTTAACCTTGTTTTGTATGCCGCAGTAATTGTTTATGTCTTACTTGTGGAGGCACAGAACTACCAGTTGTGAGACGGGCAACTAATCTCTCAGGTTGTTATAATTTTAATATTACTGCATCCTGTGTGTGTGTGCTTGCGTGCGTGTGAGTGTGTGGTGTGTGTGTGGGTAGTGTGTGTGGGTGGTGTGTGTGGGTGGTGTGTGTGGGTAGTGTGTAGGTAATGTGGGTGGGTGGTGTGTGTGGGTGGTGTGGGTGGTGTGGGTGGATTGTGTGTGTGTGTGGTGTGGGTGGGTGGTGTGTGTGAGTGTGGTGTGTGTGTGTGTGTGTGTGTGTGTGTGTGTGTGTGTGTGTGTGTGTGTGTGTGTGTATCTTCAGACATAGACAGGACAGTCAGACACACATATGGAGAGGTGATGCAGAGAAACACACACGCACACGCACACGCACACGCACACGCACACGCACAGGCACAGGCACGCAAACAGACAGACACACAGACAGACACAGACAGGTGGACAGGTGGACACTCAGGCCCAACAGAATCCTCTTCACAGTGTCCTCTCCACAGATGTAGGTGAGACACCGGCCTGTCTGTTAGCAGTGCTGGGAGACCACCTCCCTTGAAGGCATCCATTATCTCGGCTCATTAATGTTAATGGGCCTGGAGGATTAAGTTGGCCCCAAGCTCTTCCCCCACCCCTCCACACTCACAGGGCTGATAAACCCCCCTTGAGGGAAAACACAACTATGGATTTTTCCATGGGCTGTTTGAAACTGCAATGCTGTCTGGGTGACCGAATGCTAAACGTGCTGGCCGAGTACAGTTGTGCTGTCTGCCATGTTAATTCACTACACTTGCATGAATTATTGAGTTGTTTTGCAATCTAGTAAGATTGAAAACAATAGTGTGATGCCCAGCTGTGCTTGCTCCTGCTAACACTGCCTAGTTTGTTGTCCTGTCTTCTGAGTGAGTGGCCTCTACTTTGGAATCAGGAAGTGTCGACGATGTAATGTTAATTAATTTTCCCCCTACAACAAGGCCCTGACCGCAGGCACTGACCATAGGCACTGACAGTGAACCACTGCCAGAGTGGTCCAGTGTATTCAGACACTTAAAAATTATTAAATGATCAGCTGTCTAAAATACGATGTAATTATTGATAGGGACACTGTGTGAATGCTCTTGCAGGTTACTGAGTCTTCAAATCATGTCCTGTTGAATCACAACTACAGCGTCAACATGTCTTTGTTACTTATCAGTGGGTTATTGTACATAAAACAAGACATCATGTGCAGCTGTGACATACTGCCTCAGCTAGGTGAAGGTTTAGAAAGTAACATACTTAGAGCATACAATTTGAAACATGCAACATTTCAACCCATATACCACATCATTTATTCACACGGTTTGCAGTAGAAACTGTGGATGTATAAAGTAAATATATCTTACAAATTGTTTTCCACTGAATACAAGTGTAGTATTTAAATGTGTATAGATCTGATTAAAAATCAGGTTTTTAAATACAACATTTTATTGATTAAGCATATTTTGTGTCTATGTCAAATTCTGTCTATCTGTCTGACAGTTCGGGGTCTGCATGTCTGGGGGTCTGTCAGTCTATACATATGTCTGTCCATGTGTTGGTCTGTTGGGAACCACATTAGTGAGACAGGTCCTACAAGAGGGGACCACATTACTGAGACAGGTCCTACAAGAGGGGACCACATTACTGAGACAGGTCCTACAAGAGGGGACCACATTACTGAGACAGGTCCTACAAGAGCGGACCACATTACTGAGACAGGTCCTACAAGAGGGGACCACTTTACTGACACAGGTCCTACAAGAGGGGACCACATTACTGAGACAGGTCCTACAAGAGAGGACCACATCACTGAGACAGGTCCTACACGAGGGGACCACATTACTGAGACAGGTCCTACAAGAGGGGACCACATTACTGAGACAGGTCCTTGTGGGGGGACCACATTACTGAGACAGGTCCTACAAGAGGGATCACATTACTGAGACAGGTCCTACAAGAGGGGACCACATTACTGAGACAGGTCCTACAAGAGGGGACCACATTACTGAGACAGGTCCTACAAGAGGGGACCACATTACTGAGACAGGTCCTTCAAGAGGGGACCACATTACTGAGACAGGTCCTACAAGAGGGGACCACATTACTGAGACAGGTCCTACAAGAGGGGACCACATTACTGAGACAGGTCCTACAAGAGGGGACCACATTACTGAGACAGTCCTACAAGAGGGAACCACATTACTGAGACAGGTCCTACAAGAGGGGACCACATTACTGAGACAGGTCCTACAAGAGGGGACCACATTACTGAGACAGGTCCTGCAAGAGGGACCACATTACTGAGACAGGTCCTACAAGAGGGGACCACATTACTGAGACAGGTCCTACAAGAGGGGACCACATTACTGAGACAGGTCCTACAAGAGGGGACCACATTACTGAGACAGGTCCTACAAGAGGGGACCACATTACTGAGACAGGTCCTACAAGAGGGGACCACATTACTGAGACAGGTCCTACAAGAGGGGACCACATTACTGAGACAGGTCCTACAAGAGGGACCACATTACTGAGACAGGTCCTACAAGAGGGGACCACATTACTGAGACAGGTCCTACAAGAGGGGACCACATTACTGAGACAGGTCCTTCAAGAGGGGACCACATTACTGAGACAGGTCCTACAAGAGGGGACCACATTACTGAGACAGGTCCTACAAGAGGGGACCACATTACTGAGACAGGTCCTACAAGAGGGGACCACATTACTGAGACAGGTCCTCAAGAGGGGACCACATTACTGAGACAGATCCTACAAGAGGGGACCACATTACTGAGACAGGTCCTACAAGAGGGGACCACATTACTGAGACAGATCCTACAAGAGGGGACCACATTACTGAGACAGATCCTACAAGAGGGGACCACATTACTGAGACAGATCCTACAAGAGGGGACCACATTACTGAGACAGGTCCTACAAGAGGGGACCACATTACTGAGACAGGTCCTACAAGAGGGGACCACATTACTGAGACAGATCCTACAAGAGGGGACCACATTACTGAGACAGATCCTACAAGAAGGGACCACATTACTGAGACAGGTCCTACAAGAGGGGACCACATTACTGAGACAGATCCTACAAGAGGGGACCACATTACTGAGACAGGTCCTACAAGAGGGGACCACATTACTGAGACAGGTCCTACAAGAGGGGACCACATTACTGAGACAGATCCTACAAGAGGGAACCACATTACTGAGACAGATCCTGCAAGAGGGGACCACATTACTGAGACAGGTCCTACAAGAGGGGACCACATTACTGAGACAGGTCCTACAAGAGGGGACCACATTACTGAGACAGATCCTACAAGAGGGGACCACATTACTGAGACAGGTCCTTCAAGAAGGGACCACATTACTGAGACAGATCCTACACGAGGGGACCACATTACTGAGACAGATCCTACACGAGGGGACCACATTACTGAGACAGATCCTACAAGAGGGGACCACATTACTGAGACAGATCCTACAAGAGGGAACCACATTACTGAGACAGGTCCTTCAAGAAGGGACCACATTACTGAGACAGATCCTACATTGTCCACCTGTTGGTGTGTTTCAGCTGAACTTGGGGACTACGACCCTCAGGACCACCTGCCTGGCTACGTGTCCCAGTTCAAGATGCTCCCAAAACAGACCCCAAAACAAGAGGAGAAGATCGCAGAGCTCCACCAGACTCTCACGTAGGTCTCATCTCACGTAGGTCTCATCTCACGTAGGTCTCGTCTCACATAGGTCTCGTTTCACATAGGTCTCGTCTCACGTAGGTCTCGTTTCAAATAGGTCTCGTCTCACTGTAGTCAAGCAAAGAGGGTCTAAAGTCAGTATCTGCTTCTTAGAAAGAGATAGGATTACCCGACATAGACGTGTGATTAAATTCAACTGACATCGAATTAAACTACAGTGGATGCTGACATGGTAGGAACGTGTTCAGTTTTTACATTGTGTGTGTGATTGTTTTCAACAACTTTTATTTTGAATTTAACCAGACACTGTCAGTTTTGTAGTAACTAGGTAGGGGGTAGTCATCTGTGTGAGTATTCCATTTGCAACCTTTTTTTTTACAATAGTCAGCCTTGTGTTACGGGAATCAGTGTGTTGTGTTATGGGAGTCAGTGTGTTGTGTTACGGGAGTCAGTGTGTTGTGTTACAGGAGTCAGTGTGTTGTTACAATAGTGAATGTTATGTTGCAGGAGTCAGTGTGTTGTGTTACATGAGTCAGTGTGTTGTGTTACGTGAGTCAGTGTGTTGTGTTACAAGAGTCAGTGTGTTGTGTTACATGAGTCAGTGTGTTGTGTTACATGAGTCAGTGTGTTGTGTTACAATAGTGAATGTTATGTTGCAGGAGTCAGTGTGTTGTGTTACATGAGTCAGTGTGTTGTGTTACGGGAGTCAGTGTGTTGTGTTACAGGAGTCAGTGTGTTGTTACAATAGTGAATGTTATGTTGCAGGAGTCAGTGTGTTGTGTTACATGAGTCAGTGTGTTGTGTTACAGGAGTCAGTGTGTTGTGTTACAGTAGTCAGTGTGTTGTGTTACAGGAGTCAGTGTGCTGTGTTACAATAGTGAATGTTATGTTGCAGGAGTCAGTGTGTTGTGTTACATGAGTCAGTGTGTTGTGTTACGGGAGTCAGTGTGTTGTGTTACAGGAGTCAGTGTGTTGTGTTACAATAGTGAATGTGATGTTGCAGGAGTCAGTGTGTTGTGTTACATGAGTCAGTGTGTTGTATTATGGGAGTCAGTGTGTTGTGTTACAGGAGTCAGTGTGTTGTGTTACAATAGTGAATGTGATGGTGCAAGAGTCAGTGTGTTGTGTTACAATAGTGAATGTGATGTTGCAGGAGTCAGTGTGTTGTGTTACAATAGTGAATGCGATGTTGCAAGAGTCAGTGTGTTGTGTTACAATAGTGAATGTGATGTTACAGGAGTCAGTGTGTTGTGTTACAGGAGTCAGTGTGTTTGTTACAATAGTGAATGTGATGTTACAGGAGTCAGCGTGTTGTGTTACAATAGTGAATGTGATGTTACAGGAGTCAGGTGCCGGCCGAGGCAGAAGAGAACTTCCTGAAGAAGGCGTGTACACTGGACACATACGGTGTCGACCCTCACCCTGTCAAGGTACACACTCCACTGTCAGTTCCTCTGTCCAACATTTGTTTGTCCTTTTGTGTGCTGTCCTTGAAACTAGATGTTCTTTTTATATCTTTATGTTGACTGTCATATGTTGTCTCTCCCTCTCTCCACCCCTCCCTCTCTTCCTCCATCTCTCTCTCGCTTTCTCTTACCCATCTCTTTCCATCTGATCCTCTCTTCATCTGTCCCCTCTTCATTCTCCCACTTTGCTTTCTCCCTTCCCCCTCCCTTCCTCCCTACGTCTCTCTGACTGTCCAACCATCTCTCTGGCATTTGTCTATTTCTAGTCTATTTGCCTGTTCCTCAGTCTCTACATCCATCTGTATATTACCAGTCTGTCCATCCGTCTGTATTTTCTGACACTCAGTAAGTCTGTTCATGAGCCCATCCGTATGTTTCTTTGATAGTCTGTGCCCATCCATCTGTATTTTCTGTTATTCTGTCAGTCTGTTCATGAGCCCATCCGTATGTTTCTTTGATAGTCTGTGCCCATCCATCTGTATTGTCTGTTATTCTGTCAGTCTGTTCATGAGCCCATCCGTATGTTTCTTTGATAGTCTGTGCCCATCCATCTGTATTTTCTGTTATTCTGTCAGTCTGTTCATGAGCCCATCCGTATGTTTCTTTGATAGTCTGTGCCCATCCATCTGTATTTTCTGTTATTCTGTCAGTCTGTTCATGAGCCCATCCGTATGTTTCTTTGATAGTCTGTGCCCATCCATCTGTATTTTCTGTTATTCTGTCAGTCTGTTCATGAGCCCATCCGTATGTTTCTTTGATAGTCTGTGCCCATCCATCTGTATTTTCTGTTATTCTGTCAGTCTGTTCATGAACCCATCCATATGTTTCTTTGATAGTCTGTGCCCATCCATCTGTATTTTCTGTTATTCTGTCAGTCTGTTCATGAGCCCATCCGTATGTTTCTTTGATAGTCTGTTCCCATCAGTCTGTATTTTCTGTTATTCTGTCAGTCTGTTCATGAGCCCATCCATATGTTTCTTTGATAGTCTGTGCCCATCCATCTGTATTTTCTGTTATTCTGTCAGTCTGTTCATGAACCCATCCGTATGTTTCTTTGATAGTCTGTGCCCATCCATCTGTATTTTCTGTTATTCTGTCAGTCTGTTCATGAACCCATCCATATGTTTCTTTGATAGTCTGTGCCCATCCATCTGTATTTTCTGTTATTCTGTCAGTCTGTTCATGAGCCCATCCGTATGTTTCTTTGATAGTCTGTGCCCATCCATCTGTATTTTCTGTTATTCTGTCAGTCTGTTCATGAACCCATCCATATGTTTCTTTGATAGTCTGTGCCCATCCATCTGTATTTTCTGTTATTCTGTCAGTCTGTTCATGAGCCCATCCGTATGTTTCTTTGATAGTCTGTTCCCATCAGTCTGTATTTTCTGTTATTCTGTCAGTCTGTTCATGAGCCCATCCATATGTTTCTTTGATAGTCTGTGCCCATCCATCTGTATTTTCTGTTATTCTGTCAGTCTGTTCATGAACCCATCCGTATGTTTCTTTGATAGTCTGTGCCCATCCATCTGTATTTTCTGTTATTCTGTCAGTCTGTTCATGAACCCATCCGTATGTTTCTTTGATAGTCTGTTCCCACCAGTCTGTATTTTCTGTTATTCTGTCAGTCTGTTCATGAGCCCATCCATATGTTTCTTTGATAGTCTGTGCCCATCCATCTGTATTTTCTGTTATTCTGTCAGTCTGTTCATGAACCCATCCGTATGTTTCTTTGATAGTCTGTGCCCATCAGTCTGTATTTTCTGTTATTCTGTCAGTCTGTTCATGAACCCATCCATATGTTTCTTTGATAGTTTGTGCCCATCCATCTGTATTTTCTGTTATTCTGTCAGTCTGTTCATGAGCCCATCCATATGTTTCTTTGATAGTCTGTGCCCATCAGTCTGTATTTTCTGTTATTCTGTCAGTCTGTTCATGAACCCATCCGTATGTTTCTTTGATAGTCTGTGCCCATCCATCTGTATTTTCTGACAGTCTGCTTGTCTGTTCACGTGCCCGTCTGTCTGTATGTTCGGACAGTATGTCTGTCCATCTAAATGTTCTAGCAATCTGTCTGTCCATCTGTCTATATTATCTGACAGTCTCCGTCCGTCCGTCCGTCCGTCCGTCCGTCCGTCCGTCCGTCCGTCCGTCCGTCCGTCCGTCCGTCCGTCCGTCCGTCCGTCCGTCCGTCCGTCCGTCCGTCCGTCCGTCCATCTGTATGTTCTGACAGTCTGTCTGCCCATCTGTCTGTATTTTCTGACAGTATGTCTGTCCGTCTATGTGTTCTAACAATCTGTCTGTCCATCTGTCTATATTGTCTGCCAGTCAGTCTGTCCGTCCGTCTGTATGTTCTGCCTCTAAGTCTGTGTCTGTCTGTAGGACCAGAAAGGTAACCAGATGTACCTGGGAGTCACCCACCTCGGCATCGTCACATTCCAGGGCAACAAGCGAACACATCTCTTCAAATGGTTTGTTCTCGCCACATCCACCACCAGGGATAAAGATAAGATAAAGAGCGCTTAACGAAAACTCATCTTTAAACAAAAATTTTTGTTAAAGTAAATGATTTTTTATAACACATGTTCATTGCCGTATTACAGAGGACACTATTTCCATTACACACAAACACACACACACACACATGCACATGCACATGCACATGCACATGCACATCGCACACGCACACGCACAGCACATGCACACACACCCATGCACACGCACACGCACACACACACACACACATACACATACACACACATACACACACAACATGCACACACACACACATACATCACACACATATAACATCACACACATACACACACAACACATACACACACACACACATACACACACACACACACACACACACTGACACCACACACACACATACACACACACACACACACACACACACAACACACACACACACACAACACACACACACACAACCATGCACACACACACACACATACACACACAACACACACACACACACACACACCACACACACACACACACACACACACACACACACACACACACACACACACACACACACACACACACACACACACACACACACACACACACACACACACACACACACACACACACACACACACACACACACACACACACACACAAACACACACACACACACACACACACACACACACACACACACACACACACACACACACACACACACACACACACACACACACACACACACACACACACACACACACACACACACACACACACACACACACACACACACACACACACACACACACACACACAAAACACACACACACACACACACACACACACACACACACACACACACCAGAGACAATGTCGTGCTGACGCGTCATGGTGTTGACAGTTTTCAGGTATTCAAGACCACTGTTAAGGATCAAAATTGATTTTAAGGTGCAAAATTGGGTTTAAGAGCTCTTATCAACATTAGTGAAATGGCACATTGTTCCCTCTTTCTCAGTGAACTAGGACAGGCCACCAACTGGGGGCAAATATGTCAACATGGAGGCCAAAAGGTCAATGCCGATGCCAACTCAGTGATAATTTTACCAGTTGGACAATAAAACTCACTCTTTCTTCAGTTTTTATGATCAGATGGACAACCACTTTAGTGAGAAACCTAATGACAAAGCGATGTTTTGTGATATAGTTTTAAACTAATTATAAATATTGATTAACCGGGTGAAAATTAATTACTAACTTAGTCAAATTATACTACCTAACAAACATTTCACATAAAAATGCATCAAAGCAATATGTATACCCTTGAATTGAACCATTATCTGTATCACTTGACTTCTCTAGCTAACATAGCATATGGGGGTTGATTCAAACTTGTTTTTATGTTGAAGTTATTAGAATGATGAAGGTAAAAATAAGTTATACCAAAAATTTCAATTTAAAAATAGAGGCCATCATTCGACAGTGCATCGTTAATGTGGAATATATAATATTATGAGCACTGTGGTTATGGTAATCTGTGGTTGTGTGTTTTAGGCCTAGCATCACAAAGATAGCATTTGAAGGCAAGATGTTCATAGTTCATGTGACAATGAGTGATGTAAGTCTATATGTTCCTTTCTTGCTTTATAGCGTTTATTTGCATCTTCACAATGAGTTGCTTATAATGTGGATGTGTGTTAATTTTACGTTATTATTTTAGTAACTGTTCTGTGCTTGTTTGTGTTATTGACAAAGTTCTTTGATGCAGAAGCTAGTATTGTTATTTTTGCTTTGCAATTCTTTAGCTATTTCTTTAATTTAACAAAAGCAGATGTTTTGTTTTTGAAAAGTTGTGTATTTTCTACTGTGGTGTTTGTGAGTGTGAGTTACAGACTTAAAAAAAATTGTTTTAGTGATTATTACAGCATGTTTTTGCATGAGCTGGAATTTGCATTTATGATTTCTACTACCAAGCATTATTTATGCTACCAATGAAGAACATGCAATATGCAGAGGAAATCATAGCAATCATTAATGAGTAATTCGTTATAAAAATGTGTGACAGTAACACTTATTCTCAGGAAGCCAACAAATCAGATTTGAATGAAACAAATGGACTTAACCATGTTAAATGAAATGTATATGATTTACATCTCAGGACTTACACGGAGTTATCATGTAGGCTGTGTAATTAAAAAGTTCAAGTTCTCTAACAATTATCAAATCACGTCTACAGTAGTTTATGGTCCATGTTCAGTGCTCATTTTCTGCGGTAATTGTCACATATTTCTCTTCAATTAGCAGGCAGTCTAGATTAAGGTGGTAATACTCTGAACAACGCTGGGGCAAGTTTTGATGAAACCTATCCATAATTTTGAAGTAATGATATCTGAAGGAAGTGATTGTGATTGTTTTCACACAACAAACACGAGTATTGCTACAAAAATGACACACACAAACGACTTAATCCCTTTTTAACAACACACAAAATTTGACTCTGTTGAAAGATTCATTCCACGTGGACACATCACCATTATGTAGCAGAATTATAATTTATTGAAAAGGACAAAAACGAAAAACAGGCATATCTTATTTTCCCGTAAATCATAATACATTTGCAAAATGTGTTAGGCAATTAATGCTGTATTTTAAACATGAAAACAGTCCATTTGTGGAGATTGTGACTTTGCCAGTGTGACTTTGGAAGAATGGGATTCTGGGTTGTTACTGATGTGCTGGTGGTGACATCTGTCTTCGTTTTAGGGCCAGGAATCATCTCTCTTTCTCAAGAGAGTAAGTTTTACCCTCCATATGCCCTGTGGCTTGTACAGTCAGTGTGCCCCATGGCTTGCCTGCTCAGGGGGCGCGGTGGCAGGCAACTTTCTTTGTACCCACAATGCTTTGCAGCTTGCTCGTTTTGTGGATGTGAAACTAACACATTAACCCAGGCTGCACCAGTCGAATGATTAACATCTCACTACATGAATGAGTCAGTTAGAAGCACTGGTTCTATATGTGCATGTGTAGCACCTTTAACAAACGTTGTAGCAGTGGTTCAGTAGTAATTATTACACATTTAGGCATAAAACTGCATGGCGACATGTAGCAAATGCACCTCAGGCTGTGAAAATGCATGGCTGACACAGAAAGTGAAAAGTTAGATATTTAAAAGTCAAATCTTGGATGAGAGAATGGTTGGAGAAATATCAGAAGGTGACAATATCAGAGGTGAAAATGTGTGCTTAAAGGTATTATGTTCATAACAACATTTAGGAACTGTTAGTTAGTTAGTTGCTGTTAGCTGTAGTTGTCATCATTTATGAGGTCAGCTTTGTTTCAGTTCAGTTATTTATTTCCAGCTGAACATAACATAAAATGTATTCAACATAACCTGTGTACATTTAGAACACAATTCAAGTGGAAATGGAGAAGATGGAAGCACTGGCACATAATTGTGTAGTAATCGGGTCTTATGACTTATATGAGTTGTCTAGCATCAGTAGTATGCAAGCTGCTCTCACGATTGGAATGTATAACTGTAATTAGTACTAAAACATGCTGTTTATGCACACTGCCACAAGGATATGCACCAATGTCTATTCACACTGCCACAAAGATATGCACCGATGTCTATTCACACTGCCACAAGGATATGCACCGATGTCTATTCACACTGCCACAAAGATATGCACCAGTGTCTATTCACACTGCCACAAAGATATGCACCAGTGTCTATTCACACTGCCACAAAGATATGCACCAGTGTCTATGCACACTGCCACAAGGATATGCACCAGTGTCTATTCACACTGCCACAAAGATAAGCACCAGTGTCTATTCACACTGCCACAAAGATATGCACCAGTGTCTATTCACACTGCCACAAGGATATGCACCAGTGTCTATTCACACTTCCACAAAGATATGCACTGATGTATATTCACACTGCCACAAAGATATGCACCAGTGTCTATTCACACTGCCCCAAAGATATGCACCAGTGTCTATTCACACTGCCACAAAGATATGCACCAGTGTCTATTCACACTGCCACAAAGATATGCACCGATGTCTATTCACACTGCCACAAGGATATGCACCAGTGTCTATTCACACTGCCACAAAGATATGCACCAGTGTCTATTCACACTGCCACAAGGATATGCACCAGTGTCTATTCACACTGCCACAAGGATATGCACCGATGTCTATTCACACTGCCACAAGGATATGCACTGATGTCTATTCACACTGCCACAAGGATATGCACCGATGTCTATTCACACTGCCACAAGGATATGCACCAGTGTCTATTTGCACTGCCACAAAGATATGCACCAGTGTCTATTCACACTGCCACAAGGATATGCACCAATGTCTATTCACACTGCCACAAGGATATGCACCAGTGTCTATTCACACTGCCACAAGGATATGCACCAGTGTCTATTCACACTGCCACAAGGATATGCACCAGTGTCTATTCACACTGCCACAAGGATATGCACCAGTGTCTATTCACACTGCCACAAAGATATGCACCAGTGTCTATTCACACTGCCACAGAAACTCTGCACCATGTAGTAACTTAATTATAGAAACATCATATTCAACAAGTAACACCAGTAAATAACACCAGTAAGTAACCTGGCCACAGATATTGCTGTTTGTTTGTTGTGTGTGGTTTGGAAGGCTTGGTGGTTCAGGATGGTCTCAAAACATTGTTGTACATTACATAATATATCTTCGTCCCAGTGGATCTTGTGTCAATGTGCCCTGAGTTTTGTTAATGGAGTTTATGTTTATGACACTGGAAACGCCTCCTGGTGGATATAAAGTTGTTCATAGGGCAACATAAATATGTTTTACGAATTTACGAGTATAGGAAAGTTTGGGGTTAAATAGTGCCAGTTTTACATATGTACTTATGTAATATATTACAATATATGGAGAATGTGATGCCGTAATATGGCATCACACAAATATATGTTTTCTCCCTTATAATTTCAGCTGCTTCTTGTGGCCTTCAGCAGACAAAAATTTAATGTATGGTCTTGTCACATGACTTACATCATGTGACACAAGCTGGAGCTTGTGTCACATGATGTAGGTCCCCTGAAGAAGGTGGCGAGTTGCTGCCAAAATTATACAGAGAAAACACAGAAAGTTTCCTGAGAGACAAATGTACTTCATTATAATTAACAAAGAAACTGAAATATCCCTACAATCAATCGGAAATTTTTATATGATTAATTAGCAAGACTTTATTTTACAACAACAACAAATTATCTAAGTAATAGCCATGATTCTATATACTGTACATAGTGTGTTAGATTTGTTTTGCTTTAATCATAACATTTCTTTAAAAGCATTTGATGGTCAAAAATAAGTTTTTGATCACATAATACATTTTAGAACATTGGCATTAATTTCCTTGTGAATCATTATGTATAACTTCACTTTTTTGATAAACACATTTTCATCATATAAAGTGAACTACATTTTGATGAATAGTCTAGTCTTGTTCATGTTTTATATAGACTTTATTGTGGTGGCTTGTCCGGCTCATGTAGGCTTGTGGTTTGACTAGAGTACAGGGCAGCTGTTTGTGTAACAGGATTGACTTAAGTCAAAACGTTATGTGGTAGTTGGCTTAATGAATTGTTTATTGACTGTTTGATGTTGGTACAAAGTCACAATTCTAACCAGATTATACCAGTACTTAACGAGAACACTAAATTGAAAGTATTACCTTCAGATATGTACTCACCATAGAAAGATGACTACCAATAGCTTGGGTAGTCCTTTAGGGACTGTTTCACTAGGATATAAAACTCTTAAGGAAAATTCATCATTAAACAGGATCCACTGTTAAAGTGAGTTTTTGAGAATATAAATGTGTCGGGTGTTCCCGTCTGTCTATGTTCTAGCGAGGACTCGGTCTCTTTGGCTGTGCCAGTGGAAACGTGGTAAACTTGTCTTGTCACTTCACTGATTGCTGTCATCTGTACCTTTCACCCAACACTCATTCTGTCTCACTTAGGACCAACAACTCTCTCGATGTGCAATCTTCTCTTATTAACTTTCATTCACTTCTCTAACGTAAGTGGTACTTCATAATAATAATAAGGAAAAGTAATTTTGACACCATCAAATCTAGGTTGGCTGTCCCATTCTCAGGCGTGTACAGGCATAATAATTCTGAAAGCTAAACGTTATGATAATAAATCTGCATATATTGATTAAATAATAATAATAATAATAGTAATAATACTAATATAAAAACATAAAATATGCCATATAAATTATATTAAGTGTATATTTATACATTAAACTATAGTTTTGAAAGGATTATTAAACATGTGAAATTAAAAACAAAACACTAACACCGGCTGTACTACAGTAATGTTAATAAAATAGATAAGATTAAAACTCCTTACATAGAAAATAATATCTTACGTCTTTAATTGTTTCTTGAATTGTGGGAGATTGCCGTTGTTACGCAAGTTCATGGGAGGTTTGTTCCACAGAGTTTGTTCTTCCACAAGCAAATGCACGGTGGCCGAAATGTTCTAAGTTCACTCTTGGCACAATAAGTGACTCGCCTGCAGAGTGCAGCGAATGGGGAGGTGGGTGTTTGAGTAACAATACTGCAAGATACTCTGGTGTGCACGAGTACTTCATGACTCAACCCACAGAAGTAACATGTTGGTTAAGATGGTGCCATATATATGTCACGTCTTTACAATTGAGTACAGACTCTGGTATGCTGCGACAAAGGGAATAAAGTTGGCAGGAGATAACTCAGTTGCTGCAGTGTGTTCAGTGCTGCTCTCACGAGGCAGGGTGACTCGGGCAGGTAGAAGTCGTGTGAAGTGGTGGTCCTGTGGTAGAGCGCTGGACTGTCAGTTGAGGGGATGGTGGTTCAATCCCACTTGCTGCCGTTTCGAAACTTAGGCAATTTCGTCCACCCCACATTTGTGTGTCTTTCGGAAGAGACACTAAAAGCCGGTGGTCCCTTCTATCTGGTGTCTATGCCAGGGGAAGTAAAAGATCCCACACAGGGGGTAAATGTGTAACCTGTAGTGGACTCACTCATTCTAGAGGACAACTCTAAAAACCAATGACAATAATGGCCAGCAAGTTGTCCAAGGTCATTTAATGGAAGAAGAAGTTAGACGTTCTTTCCCCGGGACAGATATAATAAATTATTTTCTATAGCTGGTTTGGTATTTTTTGCATTGTAGTAAGAGTTACTGCTGGTGTTAGTTAGCACGTGTAAATTGTAGTGACATTATTGATACAAGTTGAACTAACATTCAAGCACTGAGCTTGGTTTCAAATGTATAGGCACAAAAGAAGTTATTACTCGTCTTATTAGTAATACAATGTTAAGCAATTACTTGTGTAGTTTGTGTGTGCTGCATAGGCACATGCATATGTATGTGTGTGTGTGTGTGTGTGTGTGCGTGTGTGCGTGCGTGCATGTGTGGTATGTGTGTGCACATGTGTGCACATGTGTGTGTGTGTGTGTGTGTGTGTGTGTGTGTGTGTGTGTGTGTGTGTGTGTGTGTGTGTGTGTGTGTGTGTGTGTGTGTGTGTGTGTGTGTGTGTGTGTGTGTGTGTGTGTGTATGTGTGCACATGTACGTATGCATGTGTATGCAATGCAAAAAGCCATTTGCTCGTGTATGTACATGGATGAATAATTGTGCCTTTATGGTGTATATTTTTATATGTATACCTTAATTGTCAACCCTTGAATTTACTGTATGCATATCATGTTAAAAATGTATTGCTAACAGTATCAAAGAGGTACTCTGTGAGATCTTCATAGTTCATGGGTTTCTCTTCTAAATACTGATATTTAGAATTGATTGAATTAACATTTCACTCTATTCTCAACAGCTCTAGTCCTTGAATATATTCCCATGATGGTTTCCTGGAATGTTCAGTTTGACATGGTTTTACCTCACAAGAAACTAGTTGAAAAGATCAGACCAAATTGTGAGAGGTAAAACACTGTCAAATGGGTCTATGTTGGTGTGATTTGAAATAACTTGTTGTTGTTGCCATGGATAATAAGATAAAATCATATTAAGAACAATTAGATAATAAGGTCGACACATTTGATCAGCTCCATTAACTTAGGCAAATGCAAAGTAAATGTTTAGTGATTAGTGTGACCAATCTACTTTTTTATGATAATATGACATTTGCATTATATATATAAATTAAAAAGTACTGATAATGTTGTATCCTGACAATTTTATTTCTTGGCTAATTATAAAATCTTTGTTTTGGTGTATGGAAAATATATAAAATCCTGGTTATATTCTATAACCGTTGTAGTGTAGACAGAAATATTGTGGGATATTTGCTAGTTTGTAAGTCATAATGGTTAGGGGCTTTGTGCTGGCCGGTGGCTTTAGATCAGCAGTAGTGATGTTACATACATAGAAGCTGTTGAGGCTGTCTGATATTGCATTCTGTATGTGGTGTATATTTGTATGATTGGTGGTTATTTTTATACAAAGTATGAAGAGATCATTCTTCTTTGTTGCCAGGATAACTGTTAATATGTTGACTGCTACGAGTATTTTGTATCATTATTATTAATTAATATTCTTTTTGTGCATTTAAATTATAAATTAAAGAGTCAGTGTTAACTATATTTTTTACAGCACAAACTGTTGCATAGCATAAGATACATGTATTCTGATACCACTAAATGTATTCTGATACCACTAAATGTATTCTGATACCACTAAATGTATTCTGATACCACTAAATGTATTCTGATACCACTAAATGTATTCTGATACCACTAAATGTATTCTGATACCACTAAATGTGATTTAATGAACAATAACTTGTTTTGACCTGATATGTGCATTAAATGTTTAATTTGCATGTTTCACCTAAAATGCCATAGTTATACTGCATTCAGTATTGTTGAACATTCTCTCTCTTTCATGTTGTCATTGGACAGTTTTGAACAAATAGTGGTCATTGATAACTTATGGCAAATGACAGAAAAATACTGACACATTTCTGCTGCTTTTAAGTGAAGCTGGCAAAACAGTGACCAAATCAATTTTTCAGAATGTAGTTTATTTTGGTGTTAACACCCCATCTGTAGTTTGATATTTCTGCTCGTGATTTCAACTTCAGAGTTGAACTAATCTAGTGTCCACTCCAAAATGCTAGTGTTTATGTGCAAACTTGCCAATTAGCTTTGGCGAAAACGTCAAAACAAACTATAAAATTGTCCACGAACTATTCAAAATTATGTTGAAAAGACAATTTGCAAAAGTGATTCACTCTGCGTAAGACAGCAAAAGGCTGGACATATTTTCACAACTTACCCAATGTAGTTATTTTTTATGGTTTTAACGAAAGTGCATTTTGGAAAAAATTGTTTGTGCATGTTACTTATTATTCACACACGGCGACTCACGTATGAACGTGAGTTAATGTGGGTCTCGTGTGTTAAGCAATGTGAAATGTGTTGAGTTGTCGCGGTGTGTTGAGTTGTCATACTGTGTTGAGTTATCATGGTGTGTTGAGTTGTTAAGGTGTGTCAAGTTGTTTTGATGTGTTGCAGAAGAAACACGCTTGTGGCTTCAAGTGTCCCACCTACCAGGCGTGTAAACACTTGTGGAAGTGTGCCGTGGAACAACAGTACTTCTTCACGTATGTCACTGCTTAGTCTCATGCACAGATGTACACACAAGACATCACTCACAGACACACACACACACACACAACACACAACACACGCACACACCGCGCACCGCGCACACCGCACAACGCGCACACGCACATGCACACACACACACACACACACACACACACACACACACACACACGCACACGCTTGTGCACATATATAGATACATACATACACATTTTGGAGGAAGGCAAAATTATGATTAATCTAATTAAAATTAAGCTATTCAGATGTTTTAGAGTAATCAGTGTTAAAAAACACTAATTGACATAAATGGTGTACTGGTTATACAAAAATGTTGGCCATATGACATTTCTCATCTGTGTCTTGGGTAGGAAGCTGCCAGCTTGACTGCAGTCCTGGTGGTTATAGACTGTACGTTTGGTTCTATCAGGTTAGGGTCGTCAAGCGAGGCACCAAAAGTGACCTCTGGTGGAGGTTTCTTTTCAAGAGGATCAAAGTTTCGGTTCAGGTGAGTCGGTGTTGTTGTCTATGTGTTCAGACTAGATCTGGTTTGTGTAGTAGATTCTAGCCTCCTGTTCAGTCGACTTTGCAGATTACTAACAATTGATCTGATGCAAACCATTCCTGCTCTGGTCATTACGTCCACATTGTGTCTGGCTTGCGAACGTCTCTGACCCAGTTATACAGAGTGAACTTGTGGCATGTCACTTTTTCAGGTAAAAGATATCATATGGCCATCAAATAGACTCGAACAAACACCAACTCAAATGTTATGGTGCTGTGTTATTGTATCTGATTTACATAACTAAATAATTTAATATTAATTATGCTGTGTGTGTACTTACTGTTATGTTGTGATTCCTTGCAGTGGCCGCTGTCAAAGTGAAGTTTACACGGACAGTGCCAAGATCAACCGCAACCAGCCAACCTTCACAAGGTCAGTTACAGAAAGGTGCTGGTCATCTGTATACTTGACCGTTTACTTAGTGTTGAGTAACATTTTGACCATGGTGGTCAGTCTGTATACTTGACCATTTACTTAGTGTTGAGTAATGTCTTAACCACAGTGGTCAGTCTGTATACATGGTTATACACTTTGTGTCTTGACCATAGTGGTCAGTCTGTATACTCAACTGCACACATGGTGTTGTGTAATTCCTTGACTATAGTGGTCAGTCTCTATACTCAGCCATATACTTGATGTTGTGTAAAGTCTTGACCATAGAGGTCAGTCTGTATACTCAACTGCACACTTGGTGTTGTGTAATGCCTTGACTATAGTGGTCAGTCTCTATACTCAGCCATATAATTGGTGTTGTGTAATGTCTTGACCATAGAGGTCAGTTTGTATACTCAGCCATATATTTGGTGTTGTGTAATGTCTTGACCATAGTGGTCAGTCTCTATACTCAGCCATATACCGGTACTTGGTGTTGTGTAATGCCTTGACCATAATGGTCAATCTGTATACTCAACTGCACACTTGGTGTTGTGTAATGCCTTGACTATAGTGGTCAGTCTCTATACTCAGCCATATACTTGATGTTGTGTAATGCCTTGACCATAGTGGTCAGTCTGTATACTCAACCATACACTTGGTGTTGTGTAATGTCTTGACCACTGGTCAGTCTGTACACTCAGTCATTCACTTGGTGTTTCAGGTCCTGCTCGAACCCCAACTTCAGCCGGTCAATGTTATCTGGGTCAGCCACACTTCCAGCCAACTACAAGGAGAAGGCCTTGCAAGATGGTCAGTACAACCATGGACACTGGTCAGCCATGTGACCTTGGGTGGGGTTGGGAGTGTGTTACTGAGAAGGGGTCAAGGCCCACATAAGTATTGTACAATGTGTTGTGTTCTAATGAAATGGCTGGGATGTCAAAAAAATATAAATTAAGTTAGACATATTGATGGAAATATATTATATTAAACCATGAATTTAGCGCACTCACAGCTAGTTATTTGACAATGGTCATGACGACTGGAATACGAACAGTCGAACTGACAAAATGCCTTTGAATTTGGCGTATATTTAAGCAAATGAGTGAGTATATGTTCTTTCTAAATTCAAATTCGTTTATTTTGTTTCTGTTTCTCCATTAAATGCATTCGAAATGCATTCCTGAGTCACTGGCATTTTTTGTTGAAGATATACTTTGCAAATAATTTATTTAGACTATCACAACAGTATCAGATTAATTACAAACCGAATGGCACTATGTTTACAGTTAGAAACCGAGAAATTACGCAGTGCACTGTGTTAAGCCAGTGAGGAGGCTTGTAGCACCCACGTGGCCAGTGTAGGCCACTTGTTACAGAGAGGCCTTTGTGTCAGGCCCTGCTGTTGACTAAAGTTAATGTCAGTAGGGAATTCCTGTGCCAAATTCAAAAAGTTGGAGTCGTACCAAATGTGCCTGCAATGCTTCGAGGGATTGCCCCCAAAATGTGACTGGAATAAACGCAATGATTTTATGAAATGTTGCATAGACTTTCTAACAAGGTTATATAGATGAAATAATGCATTGCCAGTGGACATAAAAGCATTAAAGTATCATTTGGCGACAAAAAGTTAAAATTGTCAAAAATCACTGGACACTCGTATCGTTAGAACACGATACAAATGTAAATTATGTCGGTCAGTGACGAATGACTTGAACAACATCATTGGTCATTCCTAAATTGGCATTTACTTTTTGAGATCATCCGTAAAATATGTCTGTGTCTTTTGAGATCACCCCAGTGAATTGCAGCCATCTTCTAAACTGGCACCATTGTTTTGAGACCTAATGTCTCTGTTTTGAGATCGTCTCTGGCCTGAGACATATGTTTATTGGGATCACCCTAAGCTGACATCAGTTTTGAGATGTCTCAAAGCTGTCTCTCAGTTGGAATCACCCCTAAATTAGCAATTAATTAACGTTGTTACGAGCTTTTAAACCTGTTTTGAACTTTGAAACCGTCTTGACCTTTTCAGTGATTTTGAATACCTGAAAACTGTCAATCGTGCGTTACGTGCTAATGGGACATTGTCAATGGTCTATCATGGATATAGTGACCTCGGTAATACGGCAATGGATATTTGCATTCTTTTTTAACTTTGGCTACCTTGCTGTACAAACAACCAATAGAAATCAAGCTGTCATGAAATAGTTCTGGCAGCATTAAGGATGCTGTGTGTCTCTCCATGCAGCTTAGTGAAAACCTGATGTAAATCATAGATCATGAAATGTATTAATTTAAAATGTTGCATATTTAATTAGGCAAACAATATGAGATAGGTGGTTACTAAAATGCATATTCATTAGTATTTCTAGGTTTCATTTAGTTATGAATTTAACAGTGTGCATAGAAGAATAACTAAATGTCATTATGGTAAAGAATTGAAATTTCCATTTAAAAAAATCATATTTTAGGGGTTATACCTTTAACAACAGATTTTGTGTACGGGTGAATTTTCCTGAGCTCTTTGAAATGGTCATCCCTAACTCAACACCTGTCTTTAAATAACTATATATTTAGATCACCTCCATACATACAGGTTATATATATATATATATATATATATATATATATATATATATATATATATATATATATATATATACAAATGTATATATATATATATATATATATATATATATAATATATATATAATTAATATTATATATATATTTATATATATATATTATATATATATATAAATATATATAAACAAATATTCTGCTTTTACCATGTCAACTCGACGATCCTGAAAAAACAGGGCCCGGAAAGGGGCCCCCAAAGACGACGATCGACGACACGATCCCGGAGGAGTCATCGGTGGAGGTGGGAGAGACTCCCTACCAACCCACGGAGTCTCCCTCCTCCGAGACTCTTCCCCCTATCCCACTTGACTTCACCGACCAGACGCCGGTCGACCTCGATGCACAAATCGAAGAACTGCAGCACGAGCTGGAGAAATGCAAAACGGGCGATAGCAACCATACCACACCGCCACCTGGTGACGTCGACGTCACCGATAGTTGCGAGTCAACGACGCAGATGACGGAAGCGCCACGGGTGGTGATGCCCGACGGAGACGCCGGTGCCGCGTCGTCGAATGTCGACGCAGACGAATCAATGCCTGATGCGACCGTGAGCCAGCAGAGGGCGTTGTCGGTGTGTCGCGTGCTGACCATCATGTTCTTCGTCATGTTCACGGTGATGGTCAGTGTGGTCCTGCTTGTTTTGGAGTCGGAGCTGGACATGCCAGTGTTGAAGGACATTCGACAGATGCCTGAATTGCAGCACTTCAAACACCAACACTACGCCCCCCTCAAGGCCACACTTGCACGCAGGGTCGGGGGCTGGTTCAAGTAGTCACAGGTCACGTCTGGTCACATGACATGTTTGGTCATGGGTGGTCTGTCAGTGATGCAGTCTGTCAACTACACATCTCTGGCTGTGTAGATGGTTTGTTAACTACACATCTCTGGCTATGTAGATGATGACTTGGTTGTGTAGATGACCCTTCAACTACATACCACTGGCTGTGTACACAACCTGTCAACTACACACCCCTGGCTGTGTACATGATCCATCAACTACACGCCCCTGGCTGTGTAGATGGTCTGTCATCTACACATTACACTCACTCACTGTGTTGGCTCATGTATTCATACATTCATTCATTCACACATAAATTATAGACCATTATAGCCTGCTATTTTATCCACCAGATGGCGCATGTGACAATGACTGCCATATAATTGAGTTCACAGCATCATAAGTAATGATGTTATTGAAAACGTTGAAGAAAATGGCTTGTGTTTTCTAACGGAATGAAATGTTGAAAAAACTGTCAATTTACATGCCTAATATACAAATACATATGCAATGTCACAAAACAGATAGCATATAAGGTAATACTTTTTGGCTAATTCAAGGAGTCTGAAACAAGTGTGTGCATATACATACATGGTACATACATGGTACATACATGGTACATACATGGTACATACATGGGTACATGTGGCCAATACACTGTGTTGCCATCCAGCACGAGTTGGGTGGTTTTGATAGATCATCACTTAAGTCATGATCCTGCGATCCGACAAAGGTCACATGATCATGATCTGGCAGATCACCTTGTCGCCTGTGACGGTGTGGCACAGTGACATGTCTTCGATAATCCTCTCTGGCTTGAGGTGATCCATGTAGGATACAGCGAATATTAGTGAGGTACTGTCAAGGAAAATCTATGTGGCCATATAATTTATTGTAGTTAAGTGTTTTGGGCACGGCTAAGCACGTTGGCCATGCCATGAATGTGCTGTTTTCTAGGCACTATACACAACGCTTTCTCCATGGTGATGTCATCAGGTTGTCACGCACCTTGTATCGCTGACGCAGGCTAAGGGTGAAAGCTTATTTCCAGTAATGTATTTAATTAATTTCATCATATGTACACTGCCTTTCATTGGGGCTCTGTGGCAGCAAATTTAAAGAAAAATACTAAAAAATGTATGGCAGATTACTGTGGGATTATCAAAATTGGCAAAGGATTTGCCATTGAAGAGAACCGATGTAGACATATATATATGTATGTATGTATGTATGTATATATGTGTAGATGGTGTCTGTGCCTTGTACGTGTAGAATGTACAGAGTAGGTCTACTCCAGTCAACACGTTGTAGTGAGATGTCTTATTCAAGGAATATCGTCTTTGTTAGCATGAGAACGGTTTCTGTGTAGCTAATTAGGTGTGGACCTGATTCGGTGTATTTTACGAAAGATGTGGATTTTACTAAGTTGTCTGTTTGTTTTCGTGGCTGGAACATGTACTACTGGTAGCTGAGTCGCTTACATGGCAGTGTGGCATTTTATTTTTACACAGAATCGTTACTATACATGTGAGCATGTTTTGAGTCGGTGTAGGCATGGTTCCTATACGCGTCGAGTTTTGTTGTATAAAATCATTCACAGAAGCTTTTACATCCCCGATTAGTTTGCTAAATGACAATTGCATTGTCAAGTAGGTCGTGATTGTTTGCTTCAAAGAAGATATTTTATTGTGACGGTAGATCATGTTTCGCGCATGTAAACTGTTTTGTTGCTATCCGTGAAGGTTGTTGTACATTTTATTCTGTTAGCGTCAAATCTGTGCTTGTTTTGTGTTCAATATTCATGAGCCACTGGCGGTGTAGACTCACACAGTCAGTGTGCTAAAAGTGATGTGTTGTAATATGTATGTTATATATTTTGAATGAAAAGTATAAGTTATAAGTCTTAAGCATGTAACAGTTTTCTAGTAGAAGTGCAGTGGGTTTATTTGTCAAATTTGCTTCTTATTGTTTGCCTCTTGCTATCCCTTTTCTGTTCCCATTTCCCATCCTCCTGTCTCTCCACTTGACCCTCTGTCCACCTTTTCACCCCATACATCTCTCACTCTTTGTTCCCCTTCACCTGCATCACCCTCCTTCATTTCATCTGCATCCCTGTCCTCTTCCTTCTATCCTGTATTTCCTCCCTCTCCATCCCCCTCCTCCTAACTCTCCTTCTCCTCCACCTTCTCTCAGTCTCCCTCTCTCTCTCTCTCTCTCTCTCTCTCTCTCTCTCTCTCTCTCCTCTCTCTCTTCTCTCTCTCTCTCTCTCTCTCTCTCTCTCTCTCCTCTCTCCCTCTCCTCTCCTCTCCTCTCCCTCTCCCTCTCCGTCTCCGTCTCCGTCTCCCTCCATCCCTCCCTCCCTCTTTCTCTGTCACTCACTCTCTCTCTCTCTGATTACCTAAACTGACAGATACACACTATACATCCAAAACATTCCACAGATGGTATAAAATGAGTTATTTGCTTTCAAGTTGCAGTCATGTTTCTTTGGTATAAGATACATAATCTCAAGCACTTTGCTTGCTACAACTTGAGACAGACAGATACTGGAGATTAAATCTCCCACTGGAGCTGGGTCTACAACCTCATTTCGGTCATCCACAGTGACCCACTTTCTTCCTTTTGTGCCGGGCCAAATGTGGACGTGTTTCGTTTTCTGACTTTCGGTAGACCCAGTCAACTCCACTGAGATGATGGTGGTAACTTATGTGACAGTGTTGTGCATGGTTTGGCTAGTCTGTGCCATATCTTGCCAGTGAACGCCTTGCTTCACAACCAGCCACACAGCAGCTGCTAGAGCAGGTGCTTTGTAAAGTCTCGGTCACTAGGTTGGTCAGGAACTAGAGAATGTTCTTGTTGTAGGCCAGGAACTAGAGAATGTTCTTGTTGTTGGCCAGGAACTAGAGAATGTTCTTGTTGTTGGCCAGGAACTAGAGAATGTTCTTGTTGTAGGCCAGCAACTAGAGAATGTTCTTGTTGTTGGCCAGGAACTAGAGAATGTTCTTGTTGTTGGCCAGGAACTAGAGAATGTTCTTGTTGTAGGCCAGCAACTAGAGAATGTTCTTGTTGTAGGCCAGGAACTAGAGAATGTTCTTGTTGTAGGCCAGCAACTAGAGAATGTTCTTGTTGTAGGCCAGCAACTAGAGAATGTTCTTGTTGTAGGCCAGCAACTAGAGAATGTTTTTGTAGTAAGTGAGAAAGTTGTCGGAGTAGCCCGTTTAGACATAACATGCCATCTACCGGACTGGTTTTATGAAGCAACCGACTCGTTTCACAAACTTTAGTACAGTTCATAGGTTGTTCAGGAGATCACTGGTGACTTCAGTGATGATTTCAAGTTAACAGAATTTGTCCCCAACATTTTCAGATTCTTTGTAAAAAGAACCCGCAATATGTTGGTGGTATGAACCGGAGACACTAACCTGGTGTGTTAAGTCACTTGGTGCTATAGTTTTGTTTACTTATTCAACGTACGGTTTGTGATGTAGCCACAGTGTTGTGTTTTGCAAGAAGGACAAGCGACAGTTTGTGCCGACTTCTCCGCAGGAGAGAAAGGCTGTTGTAGTTACGAATGTGTGTGCATGTTGCTTCTTCTTAGCCCACTAAGCAGATATTTATTCATATACATGGACAGATTATGACTGGAACAACATATGACAATAACTGATGCGAGAGTGTAATGTTACGGACTGTTAATTAGTTATGGTATGCGTTGCGGATTCTAGTAATAAACTTAACAGTTGTGGACTAACTTTTACGCCATGGGAGGCACAATTCATGGCAGGGTGAAACAAAGGCTAGCCCTTTCCCCACTCCTACATTTGGGCTCCATGAATATACAAGTTTGATGCCATAATTTATTAATGTTCTGTAACTTGCAGTAATCAGTCCTATTATGCTAGCAAATCATGTAACCTCAATATGTGGGGATGCAACAAATTGAAGGCTTGTTATTTACTGAATTTAAAAAAATAAGTGGTAAAATTAAAGATGGTGAATGGTGTATTACGTGTCGTTGTCTGTTCGTGGCCGTGAGGTCAGAGGTCAATATGATCGTCCTGTGCGATCACAGCATTGTATGCCATGAAGTCATTGGTAGAATGTTTGTACACACATGTATGCACGCACACACACACACACACACACACACACACACACACACACACACCCACACACACACACACACACACACACACACACAGTTCGTTTTTCTTGCCAGATCCATGAGCTGAGAGTTGCAAATGAGCCTGCATCCCTTTTCAAGTTCTGCCGGGAGGTTGGGAATTGACACTTCCGCATAAATTCTCCAATGCTGTCACACCTCTAATTTCATTTCTTCTACTCCAAAAAAGTCTGCAACAATAGCCTACACACATCAATTGAACACTAGCCCTACTCACCAGCTAAAAACACGTCTCTTTATGGTGATAAATGGGAAATGCGCCAAAAATAGCACAACAACAAAATCAACTCATATGGAACTCCTTCTTTGTGACAACTAACAAAGTCAAATGGAAGCAATAACTCATTCACACCCATTAAACCGTAGGCGTAGTAGTCTGTCTAAACGCACACGATATTAACCACCAGGGGGCACTACTACTTTACTGAGTTCCTAACCCACGGAGTGACGCCACTTGTATAACATTGATACACAAAATGTAATTGTCATGTGTTAAATCGTTTTAGTCCACTATCAAATTTTTACATTGAATATGCAGTGATTTAATTATGAACTTTGTATGTAGTCCACAAAACGTAACAGCTAGCTTAACCCATACGGCCCACCAAGACAATTTTATGACGCTACCGTTCAGTTATAATTATATTAGGGAACAGGTATACAATTATCTACGATTATTTACAATTTACTAGCGTCTCGTAGCACTGTGCACTGGTCTTTGACGCGCAGTTACGACGGCAGACAAGACCGTTGTTTACTTTCACTGCGGTGACGTCAGCATACGGTTGTTCCAGGTCAGGTTATCTAGTAAGACCCCGGAGGAAGGAAGACGATTGGGGTTCTAGCACATTTCCCTGGGGGGCAATGAGGAGACACGAACCCGTGACGCGGGGACCGTCTGTCAGTGTATGTCGACGTCTACCAGCGAGGAATCTCTGGTTCCGACCATGCCTAAACCACTCACTTAGCCTAGGTGGCGAAGCAAAAACACTGACAAAGGTTAACGTGTTAAGCAATTTATATAATAAATTGACCTGACACCATAGTTCATTGCAAAGTACTGGGCATTCTGTCATCAATAAATTACTAAACGCTACATGTAAACATAGACTGTGAAATATTGGATACAAATGAATATTTAAACGTGCTATGCTGCGGCTATGTATTCAAAGATACACATATTTTGTATGTTGTTCTTTTAAATACACGTAATTCACTTTAGTATGTATCTGAATAGTGCAGTGATGTATTATTCAAAAGTTGTAGAATACAATATATGCATTGAGTATTATTATTCATTTAAAGAAATCTAAATTCAACATCACACAGATTTAAAAACATAACCTGTATAAAGTTACAGTTATTTACAAGGAAGCAACTTATGCAAAACCTCCATATAATTATCTTCAGCTTTATAAACTTAGAGTTTAAAAATAATGCATTGGCATAAATAAAAAATGTGCACATTGTCACAACCAGATAGATTCTGGTAAGTGGTAACCTGCCAAAATTACCTGATCAACATTTCACCTTCAATCCACTGAATTTGTTGGTGACAACAGCTTTTGAGAGATAGCAAGGAAAGTCAACAACACAATCACAGAAATCCTACATCAGAACAAATGAAAAAGGCCTATCAAGATAGGCATGTTTTTCCTAAATCAATTTGAAAATGGACGGGCAAAACAATTATCCTGGAAATGGGTGATGCATTCTTAATAATTATTAATTGTTTGGTAGTTCCCATCTGTACTGGGTATTTTGATGAAAATGTTACATTTTACAGACACAGCGGCTTGTAAATTTGTCGTAAAATAAATATTACAATGAACATTATTCAAATATTCAACAATGATAACAACTTTTAAAACTGTTTAATTATTTTCGGTTCCTTGCCAGAGCTTAAACCAGGGTGGATAGTTCGTTTTGGGGGTGTTCTGCACCTCCCAGATGGAGGCCTGACGTCATGGGTAGAATAGTCTCTCTCATCTTCTCAGCCTGCCACATGTAGGTGCTGTGGACAGCAGACGTCACACTGAATGTGACGCCTACTGTGATGATGACGGTTGCAACGACAGCAGGTGTTGTATGAAACTCCATCAGTATAAAGAGCAATAAGGCTGGAACACAGAGACACTGTCATAATAATAACTTATAACTACATTGCGTATATTTACTTAGCTAGCACCTAATTGGATAAAGTCCATTCAGAGGGGAAGTAATATATAGGTTATTTTTAAATAAATCTATTAAACGAACTATATATATATATATATATATATGTATTATATAGTCATGTTTTGCTTATTAGGTCTTCAATAATCCACTTGTTTCGCAATCCACACATTTTGTCTGGGAATCATCTTGATACCATCTATAATAAGGTGTCTCGCTAATCTGCATGTTTCGGTTATCTGACCAAAAACCTTGGGAACCAAAGTGTGTGGATAATATATATATATATATATATATATATATATATATATATATATACACATATATATAATATACATAATAAGTATCTATACATTAAAAATATATATATTAGTATAAATGCACAGTGAAACATAATTTGTCAATATTTAATGTGTTGCCAGATTCTAAAAGACAATTGCAAACAACTGTGCTTCAACTTGTAAAAATTAAATTTAGTTACCAGTAGCATTCATATCACAAAGATGTTTCATTTGTGTATTTATGATATTATGCAATAAGATTTGTAGTTTTGAATTATTCTATTCACAAAAGTTCAAAGTTAGCCAATCATAATAAGAAAATCACAGTACAACTGCTTGAAAGGGAGGCAGTCTGCTTGTCTATCTAGAGCAAGCCAGCAAGACAATGGACAGTGTGTGCTGAACAGGCCGTGTTGAATGTGGGAATTTGTTGAACACCAGAGAGTATTGTAGTTCACTCATCCGTGACAGCAGTATTGTCAATAAAACTTGTTTTGAAACCAGATGTTTTGTTTACAATCTGAACAAGTCACAAGTGACAACATTCAAACCACAAACATTCTCATAGGCCTACCGTCAATCAGGGCTTTATGCAGGATAACATTTTAGCTAGTCAGAAATCCTTTTGGTCGACATGTGCACGTGTATTATGACCTAAATTTTAAACTAAAAACACATCTGTGACACCCATTTTCAAAGCATAACTGACAATATCTATCATTTTGGAAGACTTGCTCCTTATTTTGTGCCTGTCCAATGATATTTCTACCTGCCCAAAACAGGTTTTACCCGTCCCGTTTTCTTGGTTTAATTCTGACTGAGCAATTTTAGTTTGTATTAATTAATAAATAAAACCAAAGGATGACTGCCTTCCTTTAAGAACTGTGTTGGGAACAAACCTACCCGAAAGGAAAGTGGGAATAGACAGGAAGAACCCACAGACCGCAATCACCCTTGTGGCAGCACACTCCCGCAGGTAATTCAGTGATCTGTAACGAAACAAAAACACAAAACCTGTAAATGTCATTCATTTTTAATATCATAACATATCATTTGTACATCGCCAAATCCAGCGTTGGTAATTCTTGATGTTATGAATCTAAGGAGAGAAATTAAATGATATTTACATGTTTCTCTGTTGACTATTTAGAAGCAAACTTTTATACGTTGGTATGTCTCGAGTTAGTGAGCTCTTCTCTGATATCACAGTTGGAGGAAGGTTATTGTTGTAGTCCATGTGTGAAACCCTTTGACTGAGTCAATTAGTAACTGAGAATGAGTGAATGAATGAGTGGGCGAGGATGAGTAAATGCAAGACAGCCAGTGAGTGAGTGAGTGAGTGTAACTGTGTGTATGACTGCATTCACAGTTGAGAGTGTGAGTGCATGACTGAGTGAGTGCATGAGTGCTAGTATGTCACTTGGATTTATTACACTCAAATGATCGGTTAATGAAACATAATTATACAACATAAATTATGACATTGTTACAATGGGTCCAGGTACAGATCCAAAGAGGGTAATAAATGTTGGGGGAGGGGTAAAAGATGCATTTCCCCGATACTCTCCGAAACATGCACTTAAACTATCAGGCAGGGCAGGGCAGGGCAGGGCAGGGCAGGGCAGGGCAGGGCAGGGCAGGGCAGGGCATCTATAAACACACTACCAGACAGTGTGAGGGAACGTTGTCAAAACTCAAGGAAACAGACATCTAGTCACTGGCTGCTGTCAATTCACAAAGGGTTAATTAACCCTCCCCCTCATACAATGAATGAATGAAAACTGTTCCAAATGATTATCATAACGCCCTGACACTACCTTTAGACACCTGCTTTGTAATAAAACAGGTGTAAAGTGTGTGACAGACTGCATTGCTTAGGCTGGTCGCAACCGTGACCAGGCAGTGTCACAACTTTACCAGAAGTGCCAAACACAGGTGCACAATTAACAATTTAACATGCACTTGTGAGGAACAGTGTGACTCGATGTGAAAGTACCCACCCCTATATGAATGTGGGCCTTTATAAGTACAATGTGCAGGAATGTTAATTATTTGTCAGTCACGCATGAGCAACACTACAATGATGTCGGTCAACCTTGGGTTGTCTCCAGTTTCTCGCAATTTAATAGTTGATAAGAGACCTTAAAAGTAAATTCAAGGTTGCAAGGTGATCTTAACTGACAAAGAAACAGTTGAATGTTGACTATGTCTGTTACAATTGTTACATTGTTGTGCTGTGTCAAGGCCACAAAGATTAATATTTGAAGAACAAACACACACACATAATATATATATATATATATATATATATACATGGACATATATATATATATATATATACATATATATATCATTTTGAAAACCTCAGCCTAGCTCAGGGATCACCCTAGAAAAAGAAATGCATGAACCAGAGGTAGGATTATATGACTTTTTGAGATTTTATATGCACCAAATCTATTGACTAAAACTGTATTACACGTATTTTGCCTATGTGATACTATGATCATTTAAATAACATGACAAATATCAGCATGAAACATTATTATGTCAGGCTTGTAATGTTATCGCTACTAATTTGTTTCAGTTACACTCAGGACAATCTGTGCAACATACTGCAATTTACAGCTATTTCTAAGGGACGTAATACACGCACCAACATGGATATGTTCAGAAATGTCCTCCGATTTATTTCAAAACTACAAAAAAGCTGATTATGCACGCCCCATTAGTCGTGGACACATCATCTCTTGTGCCTTGCACTGGGGAGATTTAAATATGAGTCGATCTTTGGCGACTTGACACTTTGACAGTCAGTGCTGGCGGGAAGTCACCTGTGAGCCACTTTCAGTCCTCCCCCAGTCATCACATTCCATCTGTGACAACAGCACTGGAACCACTGCTGTTTCACTCTATTCCATTAGGTGTGGTCCTAAGTGGGTCCTCAGGTGTGGTCCTAAGTGGGTCCTCAAGTGCAGCCTTCTTATTTGTCCACCCAACTAAAGTTGCATATTTGGGCAGCGGAATTTGTGTTTTGGGGGCTTATCCCTGACATTCGATCAATCATTCAAAAGGTAAGTAAAGGTAAGTTCTTATATAGCACAGTATCCAATCCTCAGGATTGGTCAAAGTGTACACTTTACTTCCCTGACAGACCTCTTCAATCAGACACCGTCTCAATTTCTCTGGGAAGCATCCAGCCATATGCTACAATTAATGTACGAAGATTGCTCATATACAGAACCACCACTTTTCTACAGCCTGGTACTAATTTTTACAGCTGAGTGAACTGGAGCAAAGTAGAGTGAAAAAACGTGCCCAAGGTTTTAATACCCCAGCCCAGGATTCGAACCCAGGTCCTCTTTGCTGTGAGGACAAAGCTCTACCCCTGAGCCACTGCGCTCAATACAGTGGATGATAATGTCTATGGGGTACAGGACCAAATTATTGCCAGTCACACATTTTGGTGGACACATGGATGTTAACCGTTAAGCCAGTCTATAAACTTAAAAATGTGTCTGGTGAACTGAAACGGACTACAAACACACATATGACACCATTTACACTTATTTCTAAGGCATAACTAACAATATCTATGGTTTTAGAACACATTTTTTACTCCTTCATTTTTTACCTGTCCACCCATATTTCTATCCGTCCACAATGGTTTTTACCCGTCCATATGACGGGTGGACGGGTCTCTGCATAAAGCTATGGTGGGTAGCAGAAGCACTACCCCCGGTACTCACACTAGAGGTAAAATGAAAGAATCACAGTAATACATTTATATACATATATATATATATATATATATATATATATATATATACACACACGTGTATACACATATATATATATTTAGCCTATATCTATATACACACAGCAGTGTTTCCCCTGGGTCAAAGGGTGAGTGAGGGGGTAGGGTGAGTGAGGGGGTAGGGTGAGTGAGGTGGAAGGGTGAGTGAGGTGGTAGGGTGAGTGAGGTGGAAGGTTCAGTGAGGTGGTAGGGTGAGTGAGGTGGTAGGGTGAGTGAGGGGTAGGGTGAGTGAGGTGGTAGGGTGAGTGAGGGGGTAGGGTGAGTGAGGTGGTAGGGTGAGTGAGGTGGAAGGGTGAGTGAGGTGGTAGGGTGAGTGAGGTGGTAGGGTGAGATAGGGTGGTAGGGTGAGTGAGGGGGTAGGGTGAGTGAGGGGGTAGGGGTGAGTGGGGTGGTAGGGTGAGTGAGGGGGTAGGGTGAGTGAGGTGGTAGGGTGAGTGAGGGGGTAGGGTGAGTGAGGGGGTAGGGTGAGTGAGGTGGTAGGGTGAGTGAGGTGGAAGGGTGAGTGAGGTGGTAGGGTGAGTGAGGTGGTAGGGTGAGTGGGGTGTAGGGTGAGTGAGGTGGTAGGGTGAGTGAGGTGTTAGGGTGAGTGAGGTGGTAGGGTGAGTGAGGTGGTAGGGTGGTGGGTGGTGGTTGGTGAGGTGGTAGGGTAGTGAGGTGGAAGGGTGAGTGAGGTGGTAAGGTGAGTGAGGTGGTAGGATGAGTGATGTGGTAGGTTGAGTGAGGGGGGGGGTGGTGAGGGGGTAGGGTGAGTGGGGTGGTAGGGTGAGTGAGGTGGTAGGTTGGTGAGGTGGTAGGGTGAGTGAGGTGGTAGGGTGAGTGGGGGGGAAGGGAGGGTGAGTGAGGTGGTAGGTTGAGTGAGGTGGTAGGGTGAGTGAGGTGGTAGGTTGAGTGAGGTGGAAGGGTGGTGAGGTGGTAGGGTGAGTGAGGTGGTAGGGTGAGTGAGGTGGTAGGGTGTGTGAGGGGGAAGGGTGAGTGAGGGGGAAAGGGTGAGGAGGTGGAAGGGTGAGTGAGGGGCTAGGGTGAGTGAGGTGGTAGGGGGGGAGGGGGGTGAGTGAGGGGGTAGGGTGAGTGAGGGGGTGGGGGTGGGGGTGGGGGTAGGAGGGGGGAGGGTGAGTGAGGTGGTGGGGGGGGGGTGGGTGAGTGAGGGGGAGGGTGAGGAGGTGGGAGGGTGGGGGGGGTAGGGTGAGTGAGATGGGAGGGTGAGTGAGGGGTAGGGTGAGTGAGATGGGAGGGTGAGTGAGGTGGTAGGGTGATAGGGGGTAGGGTGAATGAGGGGGTAGGGTGAGTGAGGGGGTAGGGTGATGAGGGGGAGGTGAGGAGGGGGGAGGGTGAGTGAGGGGGTAGGGTGAGTGAGGGGGGAGGGTGAGGGGGGGGGGTGGTGAGATGGGAGGGTGAGGAGGGGGAGGGTGAGTGAGGTGGTAGGGTGATGAAGGGGTAGGGTGAGTGAGGAGATAGGGTGATGAGGGGAAGGATGAGTGAGGTAGGAGGGCGAGTGAGGTGGGAGGGTGAGTGAGGTGGGAGGGTGAGTGAGGTGGTAGGGTGATGTGGGGGTAGGGTGAGTGAGGGGGTAGGGTGAGTGAGGGGGGTAGGGTGAGTGAGGGGTAGGGTGAGTGAGGGGGTAGGGGTGAGTGAGGTGGGAGGGTGAGTGAGGGGGGTAGGGTGAGTGAGAGGGTAGGTTGAGTGAGGTGGTAGGTTGAGTGAGGGGGTAGGGTGAGTGAGGTGGAAGGGTGAGTGAGGGGGTAGGGTGAGTGAGGGGGTAGGGTGAGTGAGGTGGTAGGGTGAGTGAGGTGGTAGGTTGAGTGAGGGGGTAGGGTTAGTGAGGTGGAAGGTTGAGTGAGGGGGTAGGGTGAGTGAGGTGGTATGGTGAGTGAGGGGGAAGGGTGAGTGAGGTGGTAGGGTGAGTGAGGGGGGTAGGGTGAGTGAGGTGGTAGGGTGAGTGAGGTGGTAGGGTGAGTGAGGTGGTAGGGTGAGTGAGGTGGTAGGGTGAGTGAGGTGGTAGGTGAGTGAGGTGGTAGGGTGAGTGAGGTGGTAGGGTGAGTGAGGGATAGGGTGAGTGAGGTGGTAGGGGTGAGTGAGGTGGTAGGGTGAGTGAGGTGGTAGGGTGAGTGAGGTGGTAGGGTGAGTGAGGTGGTATGGTGAGTGAGGGGGTAGGGTGAGTGAGGGAGAATGGTGAGTGAGGTGGGAGGGTGAGTGAAGGGGTAGGGTAAGTGAGGTGGGAGGGTGAGTGAGGTGGTAGGGTGGGGGTAGGGTGAGTGAGGTGGGGGGGGTGAGTGAGGGGGTAGGGTGAGTGAGATGGGAGGGTGAGTGAGGGGGTAGGGTGAGTGAGATGGGAGGGTGAGTGAGGTGGTAGGGTGATGAGGGGGTAGGGTGAATGAGGGGGTAGGGTGAGTGAGGGGGTAGGGTGATGAGGGGGAGGATGAGTGAGGTGGGAGGGTGAGTGAGGGGTAGGGTGAGTGAGGTGGGAGGGTGAGTGAGGGGGTAGGGTGAGTGAGATGGGAGGGTGAGTGAGGTGGGAGGGTGAGTGAGGTGGTAGGGTGATGAAGGGGTAGGGTGAATGAGGGGGTAGGGTGAGTGAGGAGATAGGGTGATGAGGGGAAGGATGAGTGAGGTAGGAGGGCGAGTGAGGTGGGAGGGTGAGTGAGGTGGGAGGGTGAGTGAGGTGGTAGGGTGATGGGGGGTAGGGGTGAGTGAGGGGGTAGGGTGAGTGAGGGGGTAGGGTGAGTGAGGGGGTAGGGTGAGTGAGGGGTAGGGTGAGTGAGGTGGGAGGGTGAGGAGGGGGGTAGGGTGAGGAGAGGGTAGGGTGAGTGAGGGGTGGGGGTGAGTGAGGTGGTAGGGGTGAGTGAGGGGTAGGTGAGTGAGGTGGGAGGGTGAGTGAGGGGGTAGGGTGAGGAGAGGGTAGGGTGAGTGAGGTGGTAGGGTGAGTGAGGTGGAAGGGTGAGTGAGGTGGTAGGGTGAGTGAGGTGGTAGGGTGAGTGAGGTGGTAGGGTGAGTGAGGTGGAAGGGTGAGTGAGGTGGAAGGGTGAGTGAGGTGGTAGGGTGAGTGAGGTGGTAGGGTGAGTGAGGTGGTAGAGTGAGGTGGTAGGGTGAGTGAGGTGGTAGGGTGAGTGAGGTGGAAGGGTGAGTGAGGTGGTAGGGTGAGCGAGATGGAAGGGTGAGTGAGGTGGAAGGGTGAGTGAGGTGGAAGGGTGAGTGAGGTGGTAGGGTGAGTGAGGTGGTAGGATGAGTGAGGTGGTAGGTTGAGTGAGGTGTTAGGGTGAGTGAGGTGGTAGGGTGAGTGAGGTGGTAGGGTGAGTGAGGTGGTAGGTTGAGTGAGGTGGTAGGGTGAGTGAGGTGGAAGGGTGAGTGAGGTGGTAAGGTGAGTGAGGTGGTAGGATGAGTGATGTGGTAGGTTGAGTGAGGGGGTAGGGTGAGTGAGGGGGTAGGGTGAGGGGGTGGTAGGGTGAGTGAGGTGGTAGGTTGAGTGAGGTGGTAGGGTGAGTGAGGTGGTAGGGTGAGTGAGGGGGAAGGGAGGGTGAGTGAGGTGGTAGGTTGAGTGAGGTGGTAGGGTGAGTGAGGTGGAAGGGTGAGTGAGGTGGTAGGTTGAGTGAGGTGAAGGGTGAGTGAGGTGGTAGGGTGAGTGAGGTGGTAGGGTGAGTGAGGTGGTAGGATGAGTGAGGTGGTAGGTTGAGTGAGGTGTTAGGGTGAGTGAGGTGGTAGGGTGAGTGAGGTGGTAGGGTGAGTGAGGTGGTAGGTTGAGTGAGGTGGTAGGGTGAGTGAGGTGGAAGGGTGAGTGAGGTGGTAAGGTGAGTGAGGTGGTAGGATGAGTGATGTGGTAGGTTGAGTGAGGGGGTAGGGTGAGTGAGGGGGTAGGGTGAGTGGGGTGGTAGGGTGAGTGAGGTGGTAGGTTGAGTGAGGTGGTAGGGTGAGTGAGGTGGTAGGGTGAGTGAGGGGGAAGGGAGGGTGAGTGAGGTGGTAGGTTGAGTGAGGTGGTAGGGTGAGTGAGGTGGTAGGTTGAGTGAGGTGGAAGGGTGAGTGAGGTGGTAGGGTGAGTGAGGTGGTAGGGTGAGTGAGGTGGTAGGGTGTGTGAGGGGGAAGGGTGAGTGAGGTGGAAGGGTGAGTGAGGTGGAAGGGTGAGTGAGGGGCTAGGGTGAGTGAGGTGGTAGGGTGAGTGAGGGGGGGTGAGTGAGGGGGTAGGGTGAGTGAGGTGGTAGGGTGGGGGTAGGGTGAGTGAGGTGGGAGGGTGAGTGAGGTGGTAGGGTGGGGGTAGGGTGAGTGAGGTGGGAGGGTGAGTGAGGGGGGAGGGTGAGTGAGGGGGTAGGGTGAGTGAGATGGGAGGGTGAGTGAGGGGGTAGGGTGAGTGAGATGGGAGGGTGAGTGAGGTGGTAGGGTGATGAGGGGGTAGGGTGAATGAGGGGGTAGGGTGAGTGAGGGGGTAGGGTGATGAGGGGGAGGATGAGTGAGGTGGGAGGGTGAGTGAGGGGGTAGGGTGAGTGAGGTGGGAGGGTGAGTGAGGGGTAGGGTGAGTGAGATGGGAGGGTGAGTGAGGTGGGAGGGTGAGTGAGGTGGTAGGGTGATGAAGGGGTAGGGTGAGTGAGGAGATAGGGTGATGAGGGGAAGGATGAGTGAGGTAGGAGGGCGAGTGAGGTGGGAGGGTGAGTGAGGTGGGAGGGTGAGTGAGGTGGTAGGGTGATGTGGGGGTAGGGTGAGTGAGGGGGTAGGGTGAGTGAGGGGGTAGGGTGAGTGAGAGGGTAGGGTGAGTGAGGGGTAGGGTGAGTGAGGTGGGAGGGTGAGTGAGGGGGGTAGGGTGAGTGAGAGGGTAGGTTGAGTGAGGTGGTAGGTTGAGTGAGGGGTAGGGTGAGTGAGGTGGAAGGGTGAGTGAGGGGGTAGGGTGAGTGAGGGGGTAGGGTGAGTGAGGGGTAGGGTGAGTGAGGTGGTAGGTTGAGTGAGGGGGTAGGGTTAGTGAGGTGGAAGGTGAGTGAGGGGTAGGGTGAGTGAGGTGGTATGGTGAGTGAGGGGGAAGGGTGAGTGAGGTGGTAGGGTGAGTGAGGTGGTAGGGTGAGTGAGGTGGTAGGGTGAGTGAGGTGGTAGGGTGAGTGAGGTGGTAGGGTGAGTGAGGTGGCAGGGTGAGTGAGGTGGTAGGGTGAGTGAGGTGGTAGGGTGAGTGAGGTGGTAGGGTGAGTGAGGTGATAGGGTGAGTGAGGTGGTAGGGTGAGTGAGGTGGTAGGGTGAGTGAGGTGGTAGGGTGAGTGAGGTGGTAGGGTGAGTGAGGTGGTATGGTGAGTGAGGGGGTAGGGTGAGTGAGGGAGAATGGTGAGTGAGGTGGGAGGGTGAGTGAAGGGGTAGGGTAAGTGAGGTGGGAGGGTGAGTGAGGTGGTAGGGTGGGGGTAGGGTGAGTGAGGTGGGAGGGTGAGTGAGGGGGTAGGGTGAGTGAGATGGGAGGGTGAGTGAGGGGGTAGGGTGAGTGAGATGGGAGGGTGAGTGAGGTGGTAGGGTGATGAGGGGGTAGGGTGAATGAGGGGGTAGGGTGAGTGAGGGGGTAGGGTGATGAGGGGGAGGATGAGTGAGGTGGGAGGGTGAGTGAGGGGGTAGGGTGAGTGAGGTGGGAGGGTGAGTGAGGGGGTAGGGTGAGTGAGATGGGAGGGTGAGTGAGGTGGGAGGGTGAGTGAGGTGGTAGGGTGATGAAGGGGTAGGGTGAATGAGGGGGTAGGGTGAGTGAGGAGATAGGGTGATGAGGGGAAGGATGAGTGAGGTAGGAGGGCGAGTGAGGTGGGAGGGTGAGTGAGGTGGGAGGGTGAGTGAGGTGGTAGGGTGATGTGGGGGTAGGGTGAGTGAGGGGGTAGGGTGAGTGAGGGGGTAGGGTGAGTGAGAGGGTAGGGTGAGTGAGGGGGTAGGGTGAGTGAGGTGGTAGGGTGAGTGAGGGGGTAGGGTGAGTGAGAGGGTAGGGTGAGTGAGGGGGTAGGGTGAGTGAGGTGGTAGGGTGAGTGAGGGGGTAGGGTGAGTGAGGTGGGAGGGTGAGTGAGGGGGTAGGGTGAGTGAGAGGGTAGGGTGAGTGAGGTGGGAGGGTGAGCCGAGCAAGTGTCAGATGCACAACGCAGTGCTATGGTGGTCTGGGGGCATTCCCGTTGGTGCTACTTTTAAAACTAGTGTAAAAATGGTACATTATAAAGTGTGTTTTAACCTATTCTCTGGCATATAGTGGACACAGAAATGAAAAGTTAGCATGTAAATGTGTTTGTAGCATTGATTACAAGTAAATAGTCAGGAAATACCTAAGAGGTGACAATTTTGCCATATTTGGGGTGAGGTGGCTTAGAAAAACAGCGAGGTGGCCCACCTCACTCATCATATAGCAGGGGAAACACTGAATATATATATATATATATATATATATATATATATATATATATATATATATATATATATATGTAATAAATAATAAACATGTTATTTTAAGTGGCTACAGAAGAGTGCTCCCGTTCAGCATACAATGTGTCATTCGTGCACAGCTGCACTCTAAGGGAGTCCCTGTCACCACACAGGTGATAACTGATTGTGGACAGACCACTTGTTAATGAGATAATATATTTTAACTGGTATGATTTGTATGACAGACAGCACAACCATTCACTCACCATGAGCCACACTTGTTCTGGCCACATTGTTTGACAAATCAATTAATAAATGCTCTAAGTCATCACACAAATGACACTTTTAAATTAGAATCACATTTAAATGCCAAACTGTTGCAATTGATAGCCAGGGATGATATGTGTCGTCTGTGATCTTCATAACTGAGAGTTGAGAGAAGATAGACACATCACAGGGACACAAGTAGATTCAGCAAGAATAACAACATTTTTTTATCAAGTGTTTGTTTACTATAATTACTTCATGTGTAAATAATACCTTTAATATTGATATCACTCAGCAGGTGGTGCCACTAGCTCGATATTGTACAGTTTAAAAGTTGTTTACTTAAAACAAAACCGACACAGTATAAAGATTAAAGCATGCATGATGCCTAAACAATACAACTGTTCCATGCTGAATCACACAAATGATTTATAGTGATGACTTATCTATGATAATTATCGTAATAAAAAATTACGGTATATTAATTTTAGGATATTTCTGTACACTTTTTCCATCCAATGAAAAACAAATAAGTTGGAATAGAAATTGTGTAAAAATAAACAGACACAGAGTTAGACAAACACTACTCTTTTCAGTCACCAGCCACAAGGGGCCAACACAACAAATTATGTTCCACTCACCCTTGGTTGCCATGGTGACAGGTACACAACATGGCGGCGTAAAGTCCCTGCATCGCGCACACAAGGACACAGCAGAGGTCAAGCATGATGACGACACAGGTCATTGCCATGGCAACCTCGTGCGTGACGATGTAGGACGCGTTTGACAGAAACGTGTTCGTGGGTGCTGCCGTCTGGTGGATGAGACTAAACATGAGCTGCATCGCAAGTAACGCGAAAACGAGAGCGAGGAGCGAGAGTATCGCAAGACTCGCCAAGCGCGTCTGTATCCCTGTCCCATGATCCTCTCTGGCGACCCCCCACGATGCTTCCTTCTCCGTCGATTGTGTGCTCACGTGTGACGTGTTATGGATGCTGCGACCCGATTGGTTGTGGATGCCGTCACGCACTGGCCGTGCGGAACCGTTCTGTTCATGATGCGGAACAGCACGATAGGTCACGGGGTCGTGGGTCATCACATCGCAACTACCCGCAACGATAGACTGATCGTGACCACTGTTCACAACTGTACTTCGATTTGCATCGAAACTTTTCGATGGATTAATAAGGATGCCTTTTCTCACAGAGTCAGGGGTGTCCCACTGACCTGACCGGTTGGGACTCGGGTCGTTCCCACGATTCTGGATGATTTGGTGGGTTCCTAATTCAGTCGAGACACTTGGGTTGGAGTCATAAGAAAGTTGGGGTAGATAGGACCCTGGGGTGATGACTGGAACCCCAGGGGGAATATCACTGTGTTGGGGGGCAGTCCGTCGACTCCGATCCCACCGTTCGCGATACGACAGATTGCTCTTATTGAGGTCATTCTTCGATGGGCCAATGTTCCGATTGGTCGACCAGTCGGAATGTCGATTATCGCTCTCATGTCCCAATAACACGCTGCCGTTGTAGCGACTCGAATCTGTACTGCGACTTCGATCCAACGCAAGGGGTGTGCTGTCATACCTAGCGCCACCTGGTGGACCTCGCAGCTCAAACGACCTGTTATGACTTAGTGCAGAATCGATCCTTGGATACTGTGGTGACAGATCCCGGGATGCGTTCAGATAATCCATCCCACAGTCGGGACTGTAATCCATGGGAGCAGATCGGATGCCATAACTAGGGTAACCTTTGTCGACGGATTGACCTTGAAGCACACCTACGGAGTAGAGGGGCGGGTCGTAGAGGGAGTCGATGGCATGTTCCCGTCCCCTCGATAGTGGGGCAGCTACTCTTTTCTTCATCCTGGGGTTTGTAACGACAATCTTATTGTAGTTGGGGTCGATGACACACCTTCATGGCAGTGTCACACAGCGGACAGACTGTCATCAGAGGTCACGTGTCACAGCTTGGACCCTGGGACGGATTGTCACTGGTCCAGGCAATTTGTCGTCTCGTGACCAAGAGATTGACTGCAAAATTGAACAGACAATGTTTTATTTAAAATTACATGTTTAAAATCACATTGTTAAAAAGTTACTATAGATTCATATAATTATTAAATCTATCTGTATAATATATACACTATAATATTTGCCCTGATTATTTTCGAAAGCAGCTCTAGAAATAAGCGTGAATGTAAGAAATATTTCCAGAGCAGCTGTAGATATGCAAGCATGTCTACCGGTACGTAGTGTATTTTCAACTCAAAACCTGATCAAATAGTAAACAAAACATCCAGTTTCTAGACAGGTTGGCTGTTACTGAAGGGTGGTCGCACGATAGAGTGGCGGACTGTCAATCGAGGGGACGGTGGTTCAATCCCATGTACCGCCGTTTCGAAACTTGGGCAATTTCGTTCACCCCACATTTGCCTGTGTCTTTCGGAAGAGACACTAAAAGCCAGTGGTCCCTTCTGTCTGGTGTCTATGCCAGGGGAAGTAAAAGATCCCACACAGGGGGTAAATGTGTTAACTGTAGTGGACTCACTAATTCTAGAGAAGGACAACTCCTGCGGTAGCCCATGTTTGGGCTGTTTGGAGAAAACTATCTAAGAACTGCTAGTTTGATAATCAACAATGTCATGGTTTCTCCCAAGTTCAACACAGCAGACTTCTAGGTATGTCCAGGCCTGGTAATGTCCAGCAGAGGAACTGACCATCTCCCTTTAAATGATGTGACCCCCTGTGCTTCACAGGAAATGACTGCTCAATGGTTCACATGGACTTACCAGGTACATTTCTCAATAAAAACTCAACTCCCTGTCCCAGACCACAAACTATCTCAGTAATGCATTAGCCAAATGCCAACCCTACTGCACTCCCAGCTATAACCACCCTGTTATTTACAACACTCTCCCAGTCCTGTTATCCCACTGTTTACCCCTCCTGGTCAGCCCCTCCCACCCCCTGCCTGCTGTTTGCCCAGGTGCCCTGTCAATGTCTCCCTGCCCAAGTCCCCATAAGCAACATCAACAAACCCATTAAGTAAACACCACATTCCAGGGAGGGTCTATCCCCGAGGGGGACACTAGATCCCTCTCTTCCCAGCAGCTGTCCAGACTATGCCTCCCAGGACAGTGTGTCCATATATTAACCCTTTGACTCCCAGGAGAGGGCAGCTATTAACCATTCGATTCCAACATCAACATGAAATAAATTACCCAGGCAGTTAATTTTAAACGTAATCTAGAATATTTGTGGGACCACAAACAAGTTGATGGTACGTCACAAGACTGTTGCTGTTTTTTTGTTGCATCTCAGCCTTTTGTCAGTTGATAAACATATATACCTGCGTAATGTTCTCACTTGGAAGAGATTATTTACACATACACATACAATGTCATACATACAATGTCACACATACATGTACACATGCATGAACATACATATGCACACATACATGTGCACGCACGTACGCACGCACGCACGTACGCACGCACGCACGCACACACACAGTTGCCATCTCTGACAGACAGAGGAGTGGGACTTCTATTATATATATTTATTTACAAACATAATTAAAAGTACAGATAATTTGTCACCTGTAATAGTAATATATGCCTTTACATTTCAGCTAGCAATCACAGCAACTGAAATGTGTCAGACCTCAGCTGACACACATCAGCCAATCACACCAGCCAATCACACCAGCTCACCCCAGGGTGGCTACCACACACCTAAATATTACAACATACCAAGGGTAACAACCCTACTTCACTGGGAAGTGTCCAGCCACAATGGTCATTCCTGTGTATTGACACTTGGGCTTTGTCCTGGTCACTGACTGGAGGCAATAAGGACTAGGCACAACATTAAACAGAGACTAAGAGCATTCTCACAAGGATTATGAACACTGTGACAGTTGCTCCACCTAAGATGTTGATGTGTTCCCATTTCCCACTCCAGGAACAAACAAACTTTTATTCACTTTGTTAAACATTGTGTGATGTGGAAATGCAGGAGCAATTACCATAATAGTTCCTTATTACAAAGCCCACAAGTTGCCTTATTGTTATTAACTATAATTACATATATTATACCTGGGTATATAATTTAGAACCAATGTGTATAGAACTAACATATTAAGTGTCCACGTGAAAGTTGTGTAACTAAAGTGAAATAGTCTTATGTTTAATATGTAACATTTAATATTAACTATTAATAAAATACTATATATTAAAAGAGAAATTAAATTAATTAAAATAATATTAATGATATTAATTATAATTATTAGTATATTTAAATATGTGCATACCTAAAATAACCTACATTATATAAGTACATTACTGTATACCAACATAACATATACACACAAATCCAAGCACACACTAAGCCAAGCGCATGCATGCACACACGCACGCACCACACACGCACGCACACACACACACACACACACACACACACACACACACACACACACACACACTGACCTTTTCAAACACTGTTAATGAAACTTTCACATTACAGTATGATGTAACTTTGACAACAAAGAAGACATCACTTGGTTTAGTGATAAAAGTCCTCTCACATGCAACCACTTTTCATTGTCCACAGTCAAGTCCAAACATGTAGGGAATCCCCCCCCCCCACCACCCAAGCTCCTCCCTATGTGAAGGGATCAGACCATGTCATTTTAATGAACCCAATTTGTTAGAGTTCACTGATTGCTGCTTTGAATAGCTCCTTGTCATTTAGTACTAAGTACACTGGCCAACGATAAGTGACTATTTCCAATACACATAAATGTGGTACTGCAGAGTTGTAGATGAACTTTATACTTGCAGTATTTGCCTATTAAAACTTATAAAGATAAGTTCTTATACAGCTCCTTATCCGGTCCTCAGGACTGCTCAAAACACTATAAAGTCTACTTCCCTGGCAGACCTGTTCAATTAAACACCATCCCAACTTTTCTGGGAAGCCACCAGTACACACTGTTGTTAATGTGCGAAGGCCGTTCATACACACAAATCAACCACTATCTACAGCCAGGTATTCACTCACACCTGACTGAGCTGAGTGAATTGGAGTCACGCGGAGTGAAAAAACTTGCCCAGCGTTTGACACAGCAGCACAGGACCCAAACCCGGGTTTCTAGTCGACAGTCTGAACCTCTACCCCTGAGAAAATGCACTCTATGGATTTCATCCATGTCTGTGATACAATTAATTCATAACAGGTCAAATTCACCACATATATCTCAGTTCCACATGCACACAGATCGTGTTAGATGTTTTGGAATCAAGGCAATCTGCTTTGAATGTATGAAATAGTTTCACCAAATAACATACAAAACCATGGGAATTTATTTCTGACATTTACCCGTACATTATCCTGGAAGTTTTGTTTGTTTTTTCTTAAACACAGACTTGTGTGGCTCCCTACTTTAGAGTTAGAAGACAACAATTACATGGGTGATTTGGCGTTCATCAAAGTGGCAAGTCAAGGTGCTGTCAACATCATCAGTCATCACTCCCATCTTGACTCGGGTCTGAGATGTACTGAGCAGACTCTACACAGGATAACATTTTGGCAAGTCACTTTGTTTGGTGGACATGTGAATGTTAGCTGATACACACATACAAGCCAGTTGAGACGTGCGTTATGAAGAATAACTGACAATATCTATGATTTCTGAAGACCTATTTTACTCCTTCCTGTCCACCATCCACCTAGTGATATTTCTACCCATCCATGGCAGGTTTTACCCACCCAAATGATGGGTGGACGGGTCTCTGCATAAACCTATGGTGCCGAATGTTGTTGAAATTCGTTCCTGACGATGCAGGGTCCTTGAGAAGAAGGAATGCATGCAACTTTTGCAAGGACTGCTGGGATGGCACATCATGGCAGGAAAACTATGCAGCAGACATTTACGGGAATCAGTCGTTGTGTTCAATGGAGATGAACAGTGAGTCCATCAACAAGCCTGTGTGGCCCGTCACACTGAATCAGTGCATCACACTGAATCAGTGTACTGATATGACATTGTATTTGATGTATTTTGTAACTGAAATATTGAGAAAACATTCTGATTCTATTAATATTTCTTTGAGCCTAGAATTGATGATGCGGGGGCTTTTGTTTGAAGGGTTTATGTCTGAAGAGGCTTTTGTCCATGCACTTTCACAAACTCACAAACACACAAACATACCAGTGGGGCATAACTTGGGGTGTGGGAATTAAATGCGAAAAGTAACATGAGGAAAGTTACACGTGATTTACATTATTAGTTTAACACAATATTGATCATTTATCAATTCCAGTTGCCTCCTTCAAAAGTAACCATGGTTTTACCTTTCCCCTGGTCCAAACCAAGATCCATCTAAGGCCTGCCAGTCAGAGGTCAGACATCACACAACAGAGTTCAGAGTCAGAATCAATCAAGGCAGTGATGACAAGACCTCATTAAACTGTGCACCCAGCCAGACTGACTTCACTAAACACTGCCCATAGATATGCACCCCCAATTACTATGCCTCAACCCTGATAACAGCAGGTGATTAGGGGGCAGGGCTTACCCTGGCAGTGAGCAGGCTCACTGGGTCAGTGAGAGCAGAAGAGGAAACAGACAGTCCTGGCTGACTTCAAAGCACAGGAAGCTCTACACCACCCACAGTCTTCTGCATTGAATCTGCCTCTTTACATGTTACACACACATCCTTCTTGGTAATAACCATAAAACCATATGGCCAGCATCACTTCCTGGCTGACATTCTCACACGTTTTCAATAGTTCCATGACGTTTTGGTAAAGGACTCTTAGTTTGGTAATACGTTTTTGGTAAACAGGCATGGTAATAGGAGACTTTGATAATAAGATATTTTGGTAACAAGACTTTTTGGTAAACTACCGAAAATAATCAGAGTCCAGTTTTTCATACAACCTGTCAAGATGGTATTGCCGGTGTCATATAGAATATTGACCCGGGGGTAAAGTGACCCTCAGGTCACTATTCTATAAAGAATAATGACCCCCGGGTCACTTTTCCATAGATTTTCAGTTATAGAAAAATTACCCGCCCTCTAGAAAAATTACCCATTCCATATTTTATGGATATATATTTGAAATAATGATTTTGATCATATTGTTAAATTACAGCACATAACCAACTATTTCACTTCAAAAGATAATATCTAATGTTAAATTTAGGTCACCAAAATGAATTTTCTTTTCTGTTAGCAAATGTCATTGATATTACAAAAGCCATCCAATTATTTTATTCTTTGGCAAGTGTATCCTATTATTTGGTGAACTTGGTAGTAAATCTCAACTGGTTTAGCAATTGCAGTTGACTAGATGAGGTAAACGGTTCACCAGGTTCACGGGTCAATATACTATACCATAGAAATATGACCCCCTCCTTACTGTAAAATATTTATTCGGTAATTTTAAAATGGATATTTACTGTAATGCTTGTACAAATCATAAACCATCACATAACCTTTTAATTGCCAAATATGTTTATAACATTGACTATTACGAGCCACGGGTCAATATACTATAACAATACAAATATGACCCCCCCCACTGTAAAACATTTATTCGGTAATTATCAAAATTAATGGATATTTACTGTAATGCTTGTACGAATCATAAACCATCACATAACCTTATAAACTGCCAAATATGTTTATAACATTGACTATTATGAGCCACAGGTCAATATACTATGCCATAGAAATATGACCTCCCACCTTGTTTCATTTATCTAAGGCAGTTAGCAGAATGTTTCCCATGGAATTGGACACAAAATAAAATACTGGTGTTGGTGCAAGTGTCAACAAAATATGCCAATTGAACATTGTCAGTTTAAAAAGGAGATCTTTAATTGGAAAACAGTATTATGGCATAACAACAATATTATTAATGTATCAATCAAAGTGGAATGTTGCATAAACATCAACAAAACATTACTCTCAATGTGATTACTACTCAAATACATACACAAAATAAAGATCCATAAAGAAACAAGGGGTGGGTCATTTTTCCATAGGGGGGTCAATTTTCCATTATAGTATTTTGACCCCCGGTCACTTTTCTATGCGGGTCAATATACTATCTGACACCGGTACCACAATTGCTCAGTCATTGTCATCTGGTTCGGTTGTAGAACACTACTACCTTCTTAATACTAGCAATATGGCAACACCTAACATTCCCAATGTATTAATAACTGGATACAAGCATGACTACACATTAAGTTGTTACTGAACACATAACAGTAGCTACATTCATTCATTCACGCCGCAAAGTTTTTTATTAAGAAGTATGCCTTTACCAAAGTGTTCATTGCCAAAACACCTGGCTACCATTTTCAATGTAAACTATCATGCCACAAACATTTACAGACAAAACTATTTTATAATAATTTAATGTCATTGATAGCTAAATAAATTAATGTCATCACTAGCTACATAGCATACTTTAAAAATCAAAATGATACAGTCACATATATTTTAAACTTTATATATAAATACGGAGAATAATCATAATTATTATTATATACTTTTGCCTGTCACCGTTTATGATTATGCCAAATGAATTGTGTTTGTTGCGCTTTGAACAGACTGGATACTCCGCTATATTAGAACTTAACATTTTTGTTACTTCAACAATGTCACTAGGTGTCACAAAAAACTGAAAAGAATATACAGAAAAGCACATTCAAAGGTCCTGTGGAACAGGGTGACACAGAGTTTGACAAATTACTTGATTATAACAGGACACTATATTTTATTTATTTTACAGCATCTTGGTACATTTAACTCAGACTAACAATAAAGAGTTAATTTCACACATAAAATAATCACTTCCCACATAAAATAATTTTACCCCAAACTAAATATTGACACAACACCCACAGCTCAATAAACAGGCCAATTACTTGTTTGCCCCATAAATTTTACATAAATCTGCCAGGCCCAGTTATGTCTAATTAGTGGCCCTGCCTTGTGCTCAGGCTTATGCCCCATATGGTACCTGCCCCATATAATACTTGCCCCATATGGCACTCACAGACTGAGCACTCCACTATACCGTCTGGAATGTGGCATTTGTAGCCTTTGGTGTAATTTAGAGTGGTGGGGTACATTGGAGGGTCTAGAGGGTGCACTAATTGTGCTGCTTCTGGGGTAAAGTTCTATGTTCCCACAAGAAGGGGTAGTCTCCTAGCCTGGTCCATTTACAGAGATTGCTTTTGCATTTGCTGGGGTGAACTGTGAAGGTTGGGACTGACTGGGGTAAATTATAGCAGATTGTGGTAACCTGTTATGGACTGGGGTAACTTATTACACTTTTACAGGGGTAAATTATTGCGAATTATTGGGGTAACTCGTATGGTAAACTGTTGTGTTGGTATGGTAAATTGTTGTGAGTTATTGGGGTTTACAACTGGTATGATAGACAGGGTTAAATTATGGTGAGTTATTGGGGTAACTGGTATGGTAGATAGGGGTAAGGGGTAAATTATCGTGAGTTATTGGGGTAACTGGTGTGGTAGATGGGTAGATTATGATATGCTGTACATAATAGTTAATGTGTACTGTTTCAGTCCAATTTCTCATTCATTATGTGCCAGACTAATTTAGCAGAAATGCAAACCTACAGTTTTATATGCAAGTTTGTTTGCACATGTTTTTAATTTCTTTGCTCTGAAAAAATGGAATCTCCCACTAAAGGCTCAGTTGAAAGTGCATAATATTGCACACATACATGTACATGGGGCCAGCCAGCCACCAGAAATGTAAACCCAAGAACAACATGCAGCACTTGTTACCAAAATGTGGCCATGTTCCAGGAACATTTGAGCAGACGTTGGGGTAACTAGGCCTGCCAAGTATCCTTGCAAGCTGGTGGCAAATTTCATGAAGCATTCTAGGTTACGCGGTTATTTAGCATCATGTTTTTGTAAACTCATGCATTTGACAACTGACAGTATTGAAGAAAATAATACCATTTACTAAGACAATCATCTTAGTATCACGAACATTCTTAACTGCAGCATGAAACTCACCCCAAGGGGGGCAGTTGACCACAGTGACCAGTGCATCCACCCTGGCAAATGTCTACCATACTTTGGTCTAGATACTATTTTTGGTGCTCGCAATTTTGGCAATGGAAACCGTGCAAATGCACCAGGCCCATATCAAAGGGAAATTCCAAGAAACCTCCAACGTTATCCGTCTGTTCCTTCCCACAAGTCCCACGTTATCAAAATGGGCTACTTCTCCAATGTTACACAATATGTCCCATGGGTAAAATGATGGGCAAGGTTATGAGGCTGATCATCCACTGGAATTGTGATATGACGGTGTAGAAATCTGTGAGCAAGGTCAGCAAGCCCCACGAAAAAACTTGTTTAAAAATGGTGTGTTACGAAGTGTTTTAATAAAAATTATGTTCCCTTTGCGTATACCGGTAGTGGAGGAAATAATTACAAGTTAGCATGTAAACTTGTTTGTACTATTACTTGTAAATGAAATTGCTAGAAGATGGCAAGTTCAGCATGGTTCGGGTGAGGTGGCTTAGAAATACCACAAAGTATCCCACCTCACTCATCACAGAGCAGAGAGCTCACAGGTGACATGTCATGTTTATTCAATATTGTCATGATTGGCCAAAACCCAAATCAGCCTCCACTGAAGGCAATGAAATGATTGGATAGTCTGAACCAGACGGCCATTTCTTTACCAGATATACCAGTACATCGTTTTATCAACTTTTATCAAGTTATAAACTTGTGACGGCATTGTTACAAAAATCCATTGATGGGTCTAATATGCTCACTTGTTTTATGTGAAAAAAGACAAAAGTTGGAAAAGTTCACATCCATTGGTATTCCCATAGTTACTTCCCTGGTTGCAATTGTGTAGTTCTAATTGTCACATAATATTCATATTGTATGCTAAAGGCACGAGGATAGACAATTACTGTGTCTGTGTCTACTGCATGTTGCAAAAATCCACAACGCAGGGGCAACTTTCCCCAAATATTTGCCTTGTTCACCTGACTATTAAGTTACATTTTACCTTATTCTATATATGAGGTATTTTAAAGTTTTTTTATCTAAATACACCCATAGGGTCATAGATTAATGCCTAAAAGATTGACACCCCAAAGAAAACATTAATATCCCCATACATTATAATTTTATAGTATTATATACCTACACAGCAATATCCAACATGCTCAAAGCACTGTACAATAAAATATCGGGCCATCCCTGACGTGTTATAAATAATCAAAAATATTAACACAACTGTAAAAATAATGTTCAGATAAAAAATGTAGACATGTTAAATTAATTTTAAAACTGTTAGTTAAACACTATAAATAAATAAAGTCAACGAGTAAAAATTTTTTAATTAGTTATTACTCTGTTTACATATTTCCAGAGACCACCAATCAAAGGGTTTCCCCACCAAACCACCTGCAGTTCGTCCGTATGTCACAAACCTGGTTATAAGTAAATTAATGACATGTTCAGATACTTCTGGACAACAACACTGACCTTTGACCCACTCCTCCTCCTGACATCTGTGCACCCCGCAGAGTTAGATCATGGTGCACCCTGACATTTCACCCTAGCATGTCAAAACAATCTCAAGTTGCCTTCCTTGGGAATTTGACCAAGCAGTAAGGGACAATTTATGGGTTGTTTATGGCCCGTTTTGGCACCAGATGGGGGCATTGACAGTCAGCCAGTTTGGTAAAAGACACCTTGGCAATAAAATATCTTGGCATTAGGACCTTTTGGTAATCAGATGGACAGCTTGGAAACAGAACATGTTGGTAGCACTAACAGGACATTCTGGTAAAAACAAACAAACAAACAAACAAACTAACTAGCCCTATTCCTAATGGGAGGCCAAACCCACTGTCTGGAAAAGTAACCAGCCTAATTGGCACACTGACAGGTTCCCTTCTAACTAGGCAGATTGGAGTGGTTTTAATATTACTACTGAAAAGATTCACTTCATCACATGTATTAAGTTAAAGAAACCTTGAGAAACAAATCATTTTAATAAAAAATACGAAAATGTCTTATTTATTACAGCAAGGACAAGTATCCAATGCTCAGGATTGCGCAAAGTGCTTTACACTTTATTGTGAGCAAAAGTGACAACAGGAGAAGTAAAACAATGCAAAACATCAGAGATCATGTCAGGCTGTTGAGGTCCAATATCAGACCAAACACAATATTCTTGTTTAGAAGCCTGGGGAGGATAGGTGTAAGCTGCAGTTTTTTCTGGTATCAAACATGGATATCTATATTTTAATTTATTATGTTTCGGCTCAACACATTAATAATGAATAGTGGTAGGGTCTGACACCGATCGGTGAATGTAATTTGGTTTGAAATGGCCGATGGGACATTGATGCTCTGAGATGATCCTAAGCTGTTGCCATAGGTCAGTGGTTCATAGTTTTATGAAATCGAGTTTTGTTTACTATACTATACCAGAAGTATACAGGAGACGTGAGTGTGGACTATTGCCAGTTTGTCTTAGACCAGTTTTCCTCCACTACAAAGACTGCCTAGCAACAACTGAGAGATGGAGATAGGGAGAGAAAGGTGACAGGGTTTATCAGACGTGTAGCAACAACATCTTAGACTAGACAAATGATAAGAAATGCCACTATTATAATAATAGTCTATTATGATAGTTGTACCTGCAGACGCAGTGACATTGTCATTGCCAATTTGAGATGTCATACCATGTATCACTGTAACATGGACGTGTCACTGTACTGGACATGGTCAGTGACATTGGTGCCTGGACACAGCATTTGTTGACATAAATATATAATTAATGACTTAGGAAATCATTATAAATCTACAACTGATAAAGACAACGTCTGCGTGAGATCGTAATCATGATGGTCAAGGCATGTGCTCACAATGCAGTCCAGACGTGCCAACCCAAATGTCAGGTATGAGTAAACGTTTGATTGCGTCACTGCATCGAGATATTACTTTTGTGAGTCATTAATACGAGAATAATCGACGATGCGGGTGTATTTATAAACAAACTATGGCCTACGTAAGCAGCCAGTCGCCTCTTGGTTTCACGCGATATGTGCCACTACACGATCTGCTACGAAAGCCGAAAATACTCCAGATACAGTCTTCATTTGTCACAACTTTGTGTCAACACTGATATGGAGTGTTTCAATTTGGCAGCGTCGCAAACAGAGCTTCGTGGGTAACCACTAATTCTACAGAATGTTACACCAAACCGCAATAAAACATTCAAAGACCACAGGATTGTCACGAAGACAGATCGCGCGAAGATAAATACGTATCGTTTAGCTGTATTGTGTAGAAATACCTTGCCACCCACCCTACTGTCGGACGACGGTTTCAAAAAGGAGAACCCGACCCAATACGCCTTGCATAGCCCCGGGGGGCAGGCTATTAGAATGGCCCGGCCACGCCGGCAACACTTCGCACCTTTTAAATTTGTCAGTGCTAAAACAGAACAACAAGATACGCTAAACTCTCAGTTGTGTACTCACGGTATACGTCCGATAGGCCCTCGATGACGTCTGTTCTCAACGCCGATCGGAAACTCGACAAAAGACCGCTATTTGCCAGGTGTTTTGGCTGAGCGAGATCGCTGCTCAAGACACACGTGTGAATGAATTTGCGGTATTCGAAGCGCTGCCAGTGAGTGCCCGGTGCCAGCGTGGCCCCTCCCACTGCGATGCTAAATCTGTGCCAATTCAGGCGGTCATTTATTTTCGGGGAGACCCACGTGCGACGCTAAAGGGCAAATTTGACGGCGGCTAAGAGAATCTTTATTTTGCTTTGACGCGTGGTGACAATTCAGGGTTTGGGTACGCTGCTGTGCACTGAGGCGTGTCCAGCGAGGGTAGTATAGGGGGACACAAAGCTGCAGTTGGGTGGGCTGATATGGAAATAGACGGGGGAAGGGTTGTTATTTTTTTAGCGGCAATAATCACAACTTCAGAGCGTCTGGTTGGCACTTTTAGAACGTCTAGGGGGCAGACAGTTGCGCGGTTCAATGCAAATGTCTAGCGGAATGTACCCCCCCACTCTCTAGATACACATTTCAATATGATATGATGGTTGTGCTCATAAAACCAAAGTTAGCATTTAAATGGATGGATTATGATTTGTTAAAAATGTCTTTGTCTAAACATTGCATTATTTAGAAGCTTCCCAGAATATAATTTTTTGTACAAATATTTTTGCAACCTGCTCCAGGAATGCTCAGCATTTTTAGGTGCGGACGAAAAATTAATTACCGTGAACAATGTTTTCTCTAAAATGTCTATTTCCGTACGTGTTGTCCATGTATGTTCGTTTCTAATTATTTAGGCGCAATTGAAATTGTATTATTATTATTATTATTAAAACAAGATGTTTTTTATTATTACTATTAAATACACCTGTATTTAATAGTAATAATGAAATACGATATTTATATAGCGTCATATAGAATCGTACAGTGTTCTCTGCACTAAATATACAGGCAGGCAAATATTTAGAACATTAAAATAATTATTCAGTTAAATACTTTAAAAATACTATTTAACAGGACACATTGTGTCTCTAATAGTTTTTGATTTATTTCATATAAGTAATTAACATATTCAGGCTTAGCTCTAGTGAACGTTTCTGTGGTACTATTCATAGTGACGTATTTAGAGGGGGGGCAATAGGCTTTGGAAAATCTTGTATAGTTTATATAGTATATATTTTTATATAGTGTTGTTATACATAGGCCCCGGCTGTGTCACAACATAAAAAACTAATCACGTTTTTGCATGCTTGAATTAACAGTTCCTACAAAGTGGGACGTTGATCGTATGCCTTGTAAAAGCATACGTATGCGTGCATCCTTCCAAACACAACCACCGTAGTGTCAATATAGCCAATGATCCACTACTGTTGCAAAGCAGTTCACGAAGTCTTCTAAATGTCTCTATATTTCCGTAAAACGGTAGTGGCTATTTAATAATACATTCGCCAGATGGCGCCACAAGATACACGATGTGTATGGTTTTGTGGCTACGTATACTGTTGGACCTAATTTCGTTGGTCCTGGGTAAACCATCTTGAAATGGGTAAACACCGAAAGATGGAGAGGGGAGGAAGAAGTGCTGTTGAAAAAAAATTGCCATAAATTCAACTTATCCGCTATCTTGTCTTGGCAGTGGTGATTGACACACATCGGATCGGAAGAAGGTAGACTACTGTCGAAACAAATTGCGAAATCCAGGTGGGATCAGATACGACATAACTCTCTGTCATAAGACGTTCCAAGACACGACTTGGAACGTCTTAGCTGGATTGAGAACATTCAGTTTATAAAATTATGATCCGTATTTTTCGTAGGCCTTAGTGAATGCCTATTAGTTAACCTGCCCGGCTGCATACATAGACGGCATGCACTTGTTCTCATGTACACGCGGACGTTCACACACAGAACACACACGAATGTACTAGTCGCACACGTGAACACATACAGCATTACAGGTCTAACTGTTACACACGAACACACGAAATACTCACATTTATGCATGCACTCACGCACGCACATACACGACGCAACAAAACACAGCATACTCCCACGCACACATGTACGCGCTTGAACGCAAGACTTACATAATAGTAAGCTTTCGTCGAGTTCCATACTCACACCATCGTAGACACAAACATATTGATGTCCCCCTCCCCTTCACGCGTCCCCGAGGGACACGGGACCGGTGGAGTACGCTGCCAGTCTCGTTGGCACCAATCCCTGCTCATAGTTGAGCTCAGCTGGTGGGAATTAACTCCATAATTAACCCAACTGGTCTGTAACTCGCAGTCAAACTCGACATTTACTAAACTGATTAGGACTAATGACCTTGACGCCAAACACAACGACGTCATCTCGGCCACAGCTCGGCGATTGCTCTCTAACATTTATTCATATCTGCATGACATCACGACTGCCGTAAATAATGTCAACTTGCTTTCTATTATCACTAAACATGTATGATACATTACACAGTTCAAGAAGCAATTAAAGACATTTTTATTTTCCACATAACTAGTTTCACACAACGAACATTATATTTTAGCTAATTTATTATTACGATATATACATATATTATTTATCTTATTTACTTTTTATTACTATCAGTGCAGTATAGCGGGTTCTAATGTTTTGTCTGTAATGTCTATGTTTAATATTCATTTTTTAAAAAGAATTGTATAATTTATACATAGCCAATTTTACACGGTTTTTATCATAGTGTCTCATTACTTTATATTATTATCATTATTACTGTCACCATTATTTTAATCAGTATATGCAAATTTACATGTATGTACACATTTGATGGTGTCAAAATAAAGTTATTATTATTATTATTATTATGCGGGTTGCAACATCTTGTATTCAGAGTCGTCGAATTATCGTTCGGTACAGTCTACTCGTCACGACATAACTCGACCACCCAGCCAGTTCTTAACAGAGAAATTCCATGTGCCTTTATCGTAATCGTGTTGTCACTGATGGTGTGGTCTTATACAACTGTTTAATTTTGGAAAGTGTAAGTCCCTCCACACAGGACATGGGAATGAAGATGCAATATAAATGTGTACTTACTATATATAAAAAAGGACTTAGTTAACTATAGTGCTGAATAAGTATCAAAGTGTGGAATTGCAGCAGCGAAGGGAAACCAAATTCTTGATTAATTAGGCGAAATATAGTGTAAAAAAAAATAACTATATATAATACCGCTGTATAAAACAATAGTTAGGCCTCGATTTTGAATATTGTAGTCTAAACATGGAGGCCTTATCGCAAGAACACTTATTGATATGCTAGAAAGAGTACAGGAGAGCAACCAATCATGATAGCAAAACTCAGGAATATTGTTATGAAATGCGTCTAAAAGAATGTGGTTTAACAACACTAGAAACCAGAATATTGAGAGGAGATCAGATTGAGGTGTTTAAAATATTGAATGGGTATGAAAATATTGACAGAAATATTTTTCACAGTCAAGGAAGAGAGAAGGACTAGAGGACATGGAGTTACATTAGCAAAGAAGCAGTGTAGACTAGATATTAGAAAATTTTCATTTTCACAAAGAACAGTAAACGAATGGAACAGATTATCAGCTGATTGTGTAGGTGCTAGTAGTGTTAATATATTTAAAAATAAAATCGACATATACCTAAGACGGGCGGGGTATACTTAGATAGATAGGTTGGACTCTCGATAAGCCAAATGGCTTCCTAGTCCACCTGCCATCTAGAGTTGAATCTCTAGGTGGCAATCTTGTTAAATCTTGTTAAACTGGAGCCTTCTTAATGTGATCACATGTGGTCGCAAATAGCTTGATCTGTGTTGAAGTCGTCTATGTTTCTAGCATTATTGCTTGTAGTGTTTTAGTAATATCGGTGATGGTACACATTTTTGACATATATCAACAGTTTTCTTTACGGAATTGCTGACATATATGAAATAATACTTAAAAAAACAAATTTTCACCGTTAAGAAGTTCCTTTAACATTACGAAGTAGTTCTGTTTCGATAAAACATTTATTGGCGGTCAGGACGCTACAATAGTTATAACTTATACTGATTAATATGATTTTGCAATAACAAAAACCACGAACTGATCATGTCGCTTTAATATAAATGTATTATGCAACTTGAAGCATGAGCTTGAATACAGCTGCATTGCCTGGTTTATTAGCGAGATGTCGAGTGACATCGCCTTCTGTGTCGGCGGCGAGGGAGAAAGGGAGAGCGTCTTCGGTAAATAATCCCAAGACGAGGGCCAGCAGGTGGGTTGCCTGATTAAGTTATGTTTGACAAAGTCCGCAGAGAATAATAATTCCACGTTGCAGACAACGCATTAATTACTTCTCACAGTTGTATGTAACATTAACCCGCTTCATGAATAATAATATTGTAGCGTAGAACCGCTGGATATGTGTCAACATGATTGGTATGACAGTATCGTTAGTTCCATATCACAAAGAATTTTACATCCATTATTCTGTAGACGTTTGGACACGTGATCTCATCCACAGTTCGCGCGAGGTTTCCTTTTCGTTCCTGCTAATAACATATCACTAAATATTGTACAATATTGTAATACTCCTATATTATCAATGTAATGACCTATGCTAGGCCAAAATGTAGTAGTTTGTTTTGTCATGTTTGTTGCAATTTTGCAGTGTTAATTATAATGACTTGGTGCTACTCTGAAAGTTGGTGAAACAAGGCTTTCAGTTTGCACATCAGATCCACTTTATGTTGCAATCCTATTGTACAAATCAAATGAATAAGGGTTCGCTCAGAAGTATCGACACTTTCGACACAAAGAGCACGCTTTTCATTTACCTCCTCCGTCGTCCCCACGAGTATTCTAAAATATTAATTGTTGTAAATATTTCGAACCAACCACAGCAAGTACGCTTCGTAAAATTGTGACAATTATAAACGATCCGTAACAGTTTCGACTCGATGTGAACGTTCAAAGATGATCCATTGTCTTTAATAGACATTGTTTTAACCTAACATCAACACTGTGTTGTTAGTTGGCTAGATGCGCTATTTTTAAGTGTACTGAATGTTAACGACGTTTCACTCAGAAGAACAAAACGATCAGCGCGGAAAGCACAGGTATATTTGCTAGGTCAATGTGTTAGACAAACTCTACATGTGTGTGTGTGCCGTGCGTGCGTGCGTGTGCGTGCGTGCGTGCGTGCGTGCGTGTGTGTGCGCGCGCAAATATAAAGGTTTTCCACAACATTCAAGTAAGACCAGACAAATACAGGTAAACAATTTTAATATGTATACAACAACAAAATATTCGATACAGTAGACGTCTGTGGCAGTGTTTAGTGGACACTTCAAGACACACACGGAAACACGTACATATGCACGCACGAAAGCACGAAAGCACGAAAGCACGAACGCACGCGACCACACCCATGATGTATATCTGCTATTAAAACGATGCAGTTGCAATATTAGAATAAACTCGTATAACATTAACTAATAGCTAATTAATCACATTACTAAATTGAGTAATTAATCACATTACTAAATTGACTTATTAGTCACATTAATAAATTGATAAATATACGGTTTTTCCGTTAATGCGGAAAAACAGTAGCCTAGACCGTCAACGATAGTTAATAATTTAATAACGTATAAGAAAATGTTAAAACATAGAATGTTTCTGTGATGTCAGAATAATCACCCCTGACATATAGGAATGGAAAAATTGAACAACAACAAATAACAACGACGACGACAACAATAACAACAACAACAACAACATACATGTATTATTGTTTATCAATTAGAATGTTTCGCATAATATTCGTAGACTTAGCAACTTCGCTTATTGTTCGTTGCTACAGCTCATTCACCCGTTGAAATTAGTCGGTAGCTATTGACAATGGTGAATACATGAGTATGTGTTACAGATCTGTCAGGGAGTAAAGATTGCATTCAATTGGCCAACCAGGAGTAAAGTTTATGTATTTTGAGCGATACTAAAGAATGGCTACTGGGCTGGCTATAGAACTTGCGTTACCTTTACCATAGTAGTAAAAATACCTACTACTGACAACGTTCCAATAGGCGCTTTCGTTTGGTACGGCGCACTTCCAGCCGCCGACCCTCGACAGTTTATGTCAACTGAAGCAAGACCACGTGTGATTTTTCCACAGGCTGCCATTATAACGTTTCCTACATTTTCTAACAATTTTTAATAGAAGTGTTATCGAAAATGTCACAGCATATTTAATCTACACTGCTAGACATGCCCTAGAAAATTCGTGAAATTCAAATATCTCAGTTTCTCACTAACCACTTTTAAACCTGACATCCCTTCATTCCTGCGAATATCAGACAGCGATCTGTCGTGTTGACATAACCAATCGAAATGAATCCAGCATCAATACGTAGAAAAATTACCAACTGTCATCTGTCATAAACTGACAGCTCTGTTGCCACGCTGCACAAAACCTTGTATCTACTCATTCCACCCTACACATGTCCTCATAGAAATTCAGACATGCTGCATTATGCTAGTTCTATAGGGTACTCTTTGGTAATGGTAAAACCTTATTGTGGTCTTAAGCCAAGTTGGACGGTGGGACACGACTGGAGTCTCTAGCTACGGCGTCTTCGCGCTGCGCGCTCACGGCCTGGAAAGCTGATTGCAACGCCGGGTCGAGAGCTGGACCCAGTTGACCGGCGCCGGTTGATCCGGATCTCATTCTCGGCATGGTGGTGTTGTGGACGGCGAATAGAGGCAGGCGGAAGGCGCTTGGCTGTACCAAGGAACTGTAGAAGTGTCCGGCGAAGAGCACACCGAACGGATTCGGCGCCACCCTTCGGTGATCCATCCACGATTCCGGAGGCACTCCCAGGGCGAAGGCGGGCGGTGGGATCATCCTGGCTGCTGGGAAAGGCACTCGGGTTGCTTCGGGCACTGAGGGGTAGGGTTTAAATGGGGTGAACACGGTGGGTCGCGATGGTTCTGAACTGCTCGAAGTGGCACGGTCGTGCGGCCTGCCGCTGTTGAACGTCGCTTTGACGTCCTCCCACATGTGAACGAGCCGCTCCGACGGCTGGTCGGCGGCCAGCCTCAGGTGACGGCGCCATGAGTTGAAGTTGGCAGCGTCCGGGTGACGGTAGATGGACCCAGGTGAGCGATGGAAGTGGAAAAGGAACTTGTTGGGGGAGAAGTACTCGCTGCAGTAGCCGCACTTGATGCACTTGGCCCGGGAGCTGTTGTAGCGCGCCGGGGTGAAGTCTCCCACGCAGCCCCAGCCGCACGAGTGGCGCACGCTGAAGACGAAGTCAGGAGGGAGGTTGGGCGGGTGCGAGTCCTCGATGAATGACTTGACGAGGCGTTCTGCTTCTCGCTTCGTGATGATGCCGCAGCGCCGCGAGGCTGCCGGCATCGCACCGGCGCAGCGCAACACCTCCAACTGAATGACACACGGACATATGTATTAAAGTGTAATGGGCTTTATCTTTCTGTCTCAATGTATGTCTCGATCTCTTTCTCGATATCTGTCTGTTTGTCTGTTTGCCTGTTTGCCTGTTTGCCTGTTTGCCTGTTCGATCTCTTTCTCGATATCTGTCTGTTTGTCTGTTTGTCTGTTTGTCTGTTTGTCTGTTTGCCTGTTTGCCTGTTTGCCTGTTTGCCTGTTTGCCTGTTTGCCTGTTTGCCTGTTCTGTTTCTCTCTCTCTCTCTCTCTCTCTCTCTCTCTCTCTCTCTCTCTCTCTCTCTCTCTCTCTCTCTCTCTCTCTCTCTCTCTCTCTCTCTCTCTCTCTCTATATATATATATATATATAATCTCCACCTCTTCACACCATTCCCCCCCTCTCTCTCTCTCTCTCTCTCCCCCTTCTAACCACACCATTTGATATACATTCTATGTGATCATCTGCGGGAGACGCGAACATTACGATATAAAAGTTACTTCTTGGTTAACCACATGTTGCTGATTGTGACGAAATAAATCTTGCATAACAGAATCCTTATTGTCACCAATGCAATGAAAATCATTGTAAATAACAATCACCTGTCCCGGCGTGCACTGCGCACACGTGATGCCGAGCGCCACTCGTCTGTTGTGGATGTCGTTGTATCTGTAGCGACGTAGAAGCGTGTTGGAGATCTGCGCTAGAGACAGCCGCTCCGTGTCGTCTACACACAGACAGGCGAGTGACTGGCCATAGAGGACCGTCTCTCCCCTCTCGTCCGGGTCGGCGTCGTCACCTGCCGTCGACACCTCGCCGTGCATGGCTGGGTCTGCATCGCTGCTGTCGACCGACGGTGGAAAGATGCCGACTTCGGTTGGAAGAGCGCCGCACGTTCCATGTGCATCCGCCATACTGGGGGAGAGATGCCAGTTAATAGGCCAAACACCGTGACGTATGCACGCACGCACGCACGCACGCACACGCACACACGCACACACGCACACACGCACACACGCACACACGCACACACGCATCTGGTTGATAGATTGGGATTATTTCCGTAACAATAAAATAATAATAAAATATAGTAATTTTTCGCGTAAACACGGTCAACCCACTGTTCAGATTATATTCCACAGTGACCAAACGTTGTACAAGGGAATTTTCATATAGCATCGCTTTGTATTGTTCTCTTTCTCTGGCCTGTATGGCGGGGTAGCTGAACGAATTGACGACCGTTCCTTATGTGTTAGTATTAGCTTTCACACACTCATTGAACAACAGCACGTCCCACTGATTATACAAATTCTGTTGTCAGTTTAGGTTTTGAGAAGGGCATGACAATGTATAAGTCTAATAAGACTTCAGCCGTGTCCTTTCAGCAAAAGTAGCACACTACACTTTGCATGTACTGTGTACATGTTCTGTATGTTTGTTGTTGTTGTTGTTGTTGTTGTTGAATAAAACGTTTGCTCGCTCGCTCTCTCGCTCGCTCGTTCGTTCGTTCGTTCGTTCGTTCGTTCGTTCGTTCGTTCGTTCGCTCTCACGCGCGCGCGCAGACACACACCACATACAACACACAACACACAACACGCGCGACGACGCACGCACGCACGCACGCACGCACGCACGCACGCACGCACGCACGCACGCACGCACGCACACACACACACACACACAGAGTGCTGATGACAAGCTATTCAGACGGTGTCTTCCCGTTATAGCTACTTTTTATTCCCGTTTTAGTTACTAATTAACGTTGACAGTTCAACTATTCCCGTTATAGCTACTTTTGTACTTCTCCATTTCACAATATAACAAGATAAGCGAGCATTAACTGTTTAAATTTCCAGCTGATGTCCATAAGGGGTGGACGGCTTGGATGTATGTCCCACTCCCACTGAGGAATTTCCACAACTGATAACTTTTAACGAGTGCTTTGTGGATGGAGAGACATGGCTTGGTGATGATTCAAAGATCTCCATGGACAAGTGGAATGTCTACACAGAAACTGACAAATGAACAAACAACCATGTTGAGGGGTTGGAATTCCAAATTTGCGGGGAAATACCATCCCAACATCTTCCACTTCCTGGTTGCTCAACATGATGCTGCCATCACACTAAGACATAACAAGAATAATTTAGGACTCATTACTTTTTGATATATGCAATAATTCTGTACTCTGTACAATTAATAGCATAGTTGCCTTTAAAAAATGTGCACAATTGTTTTATGGTATATTTTCCATTACAAATAACAGTACATTTATATACCATTCTGGTGACTTTTAAAATGTGTCCTTCATTAATACATTTCATGTAGAAATCTTACAATAATCTAAAGTAGTTATTGGTAACTCTTGCCGTTTCCTCCTGATTTGTGTAATTAAATAAGTAACTATAACGGGACTTGTTTGCCTGCCAAAACTTAACGAGTAAAGGGGGAAATGTAGCTGTAACGGGAAATAGCCACAACGGAGCCATACCGGACCTAGACCATTCAGCCTGGTGTCTATTCTTTTATTTTATTTCAGCTCTATCTATTCCCCGCAAGTTGTTATGGTTGAAGAAAATTGGCAGTCGTTACTATTTGTTTTGACTGACATGGTGACATGGTGAACATTTTATTATTCGTATACAAAAGACAATAGTCATGCTGTCATCGAGCATGCTATATTTATTATTACGTATTTATTATTATTTATTATTACGTCTTCTCGACCCTTTTCAACATCACTAGTGTCTTCTGTGCGGTGTTTGGCATGTTTGCGTTATTAATGCAAAATTGCTGTTGTTATATATTGTTCTTATAATAATAATTATTGTACTCACCCTTAGTGTTGCTCTCTTCTCTACTTTCACGCTTCCCACGTCTCCTGCAGACACCCTAGTGGCGATGCCAACGCTTCAGCATCGACTGCCGGTCCCTCGGCATGTCCTGTTTGTACAGTTACACACAGTCGACGGTGATCGCTGGCTAATTATGACACTCCAATGTAGCTGATTGTCCGCAATGCAGCGGTCATTGACGACTGGTCAGTGGTCAGCCGCCCACCGTTGTTGCGTCAACACACACAACTGTTACATTTTCATAACAGCGGCAAGGATGCAAGGATGACTTCGAAGAACCGGTGACGCACGGGAAACAGATATTCCCAACGAAAAGAACAACCAGTAAAAAAACTATTTCCACTATACAATGAATATACTGAAGTGTTTGTATATGGACACGTGGCCACACGTAGCAAAGTTAATCTGGTTACACGGATAGATTTATTTCAGGTAAACACCCACAATTGATACGTACACATAAATATCCTCTAAAAAGGAAGGAAGGAAGGAAGGAAGGAAGGAATGAAGGCAGGAAGGCAGGAAGGCAGGAAGGCAGGAAGGCAGGAAGGCAGGAAGGCAGGAAGGCAGGAAGGCAGGAAGACAGGAAGACAGGAAGGAAGGAAGGAAGGAAGGAAGGAAGGAAGGAAGGAAGGAAGGAAGGAAGGAAGGAAGGAAGGAAGGAAGGAAGGAAGGAAGGAAGGAAGGAAGGAAGGAAGGAAGGAAGGAAGGAAGGAAGGAAGGAAGGAAGGAAGGAAGGAAGGAAGGAAGGAAGGAAGGAAGGAAGGAAGGAAGGAAGGAAGGAAGGAAGGAAGGAAGGAAGGAAGGAAGGAAGGAAGGAAGGAAGGAAGGAAGGAAGGAAGGAAGGAAGGAAGGAAGGAAGGAAGGAAGGAAGGAAGGAAGGAAGGAAGGAAGGAAGGAAGGAAGGAAGGAAGGAAGGAAGGAAGGAAGGAAGGAAGGAAGGAAGAAGGAAGGAAGGAAGGAAGGAAGGAAGGAAGGAAGGAAGGAAGGAAGGAAGGAAGGAAGGAAGGAAGGAAGGAAGGAAGGAAGGAAGGAAGGAAGGAAGGAAGAAGGAAGGAAGGAAGGAAGGAAGGAAGGAAGGAAGGAAGGAAGGAAGGAAGGAAGGAAGGAAGGAAGGAAGGAAGGAAGGAAGGAAGGAAGGAAGGAAGGAAGGAAGGAAGGAAGGAAGGAAGGAAGGAAGGAAGGAAGGAAGGAAGGAAGAAGGAAGGAAGAAGGAAGAAGAAGGAAGGAAGGAAGGAAGGAAGGAAGGAAGGAAGGAAGGAAGGAAGGAAGGAAGGAAGGAAGGAAGGAAGGAAGGAAGGAAGGAAGAAGGAAGGAAGGAAGGAAGGAAGGAAGGAAGGAAGGAAGGAAGGAAGGAAGGAAGGAAGGAAGGAAGGAAGGAAGGAAGGGAAGAAGGAATGAATGGAAGAAGGAAGGAAGGAAGGAAGGAAGGGAAGGAAGGAAGGAAGGAAGGAAGGAAGGAAGGAAGGAAGGAAGGAAGGAAGGAAGGAAGGAAGGAAGGAAGGAAGGAAGGAAGGAAGGAAGGAAGGAAGGAAGGAAGGAAGGAAGGAAGGAAGGAAGGAAGGAAGGAAGGAAGGAAGGAAGGAAGGAAGGAAGGAAGGAAGGAAGGAAGGAAGGAAGGAAGGAAGGAAGGAAGGAAGGAAGGAAGGAAGGAAGGAAGAAGGAAGGAAGGAAGAAGGAAGGAAGGAAGAAGGAAGGAAGGAAGGAAGGAAGGAAGGAAGGAAGGAAGGAAGGAAGGAAGGAAGGAAGAAGAGGAAGGAAGGAAGAAGAAGGGGAAGAAAGCATGGATAAATGGAGGAAGTAACTAAAATGTAATAAATATTTGATTGTGTAAATGAGTGGATGCATTACTGAGTGACTGAGTAAACAAGCCTAGTACATCAGTATAGCACATAACAAAATTATTATAAATGCGTGAAATCAACCATGTGTCCGTGTGTGGCCTTCGGTGTCTACACGCGCCGTTCGACGTGCGAGTTCTGGTGTAATTGGCTAA